>PVHX01025649.1:0-22014 GCA_004024805.1 Geosciurus inauris | reverse complement strand
CTCACTATGGTTCAGTAAGTGCAAAGGAATAGCAATATTTCATGTGAAATTATCAAAATAATTTATCTTTTGGGAATTCTGTCTGTTTGTTTCCTTTTGGAGTAAATCTTAAGTGTGAGCTGGTGGGACATTTTATTGTATCATTTAATTTTATAGAGAAAAATGGGAGCCATGATAAATCTGGTACCATGTCAGGAACTTAACAAGAAGTTTTTCTCCTTTTGACTTTATGACAAATATTTATTTTACCTGAGAGAAGGAAGACGAGACTATTCATTCAATATTTAGAGAGAATATTGTATAAGGCAAGCACCATTAGTAGCTAATTATGGCGATTGTTTAAATCACTTTGAGACTTTAGGTTAGAAAAGTCTGACATTAGATGATTTCAATCAGCCAGATATCATAAGAAGCTGGGTAGGGGAACCTCAAGGACAGTGGGAAATTCTTATTGTGGAGGACATGGAGTTATCTTTATTTACCATAATCCTTAGAGGGATACATGTGGGTAGAGAAAATGAAGCATGGCTTAATTTGGAAGTTTTTGTCATTTAATGTTAGAGACTAATTTTTACAATGCAACTTCCTCTCTTCTAAATATCTGTAGGGAGAAAATAGATTATTTACATAAAATAAGTTATGAAATTATTCTATTAGTAATTAATGTTACAGTTATCAGTAATAATATACTATTGATAATTTGAAATATAGTTTTATTTAACCTATTTTATTGTATTTTATCATCTCTTAATTTCAAAGTCCATCCAGAACCTTTTATGAAACCTTTCTCCCTGGGGCAGAATAAATAGCAATGAATAGATTTTATAATATGCCAAGTCAGAAGTCAAATCCAAAACTTTATTTTCTGAGTGTCTAAACCAAGAATATATTCTTAATCTCTTTGTTTCCTATTTCCCTTTTTTTCTGTTTTATTTACTTTAATATATTCTGTTATTAATGTTATTCTCTTGCTGTCTTATAAAAGTTTTCTTTAAATATCCCCACTAAAGTAAATGTTTCCATTCAAAATTAAATTAATACATGTTCTTAGCATTTACTATCTTAGATGCTGTCTACATTGCAGCAGAAAATAAATAGAAGACAAAAATATTATTTTAAACTTCAAAGAACTTATATCCAGCAATGCAAGGACAAATAGCTACAGAAGCAAAAACAGAATAAGAATCATTCTGAAAATATGTTAATTTGGGGGTTGAAAAAATTAAGAAGTGGGAGAAGGGATGGAAGAATAGTCAGAGCACAGAGGACTGTTAGACCAATGAAAGTACTCATATATATGTATTTCACTATAAATTTCCCCAAACCTATAGAATGTACAATGGTGAATTCATTAAAATTCTGGTTGATAATGATATGTGTGGGTGGACTCTGGGTGATGAGAGGTCAATGTAGGTTCATCATTTGTGGTCAATGTAGTTTCATCATTTGTGATTAATGTTTTGCCTTGGTGGGTGATGATAATGGGGTTGACTATACACATGTCAGGTCAGGAGGCATGTGAGAAACCTATATACCCTCTTCTTTGAGCCACATCCCAGCCCTTTTTATTTTGTATTTTGAGACAGGGTCTTGCTAAGTTTCTTAGGGCTTCACTAAGTTGCTGAGGCTGGCTTTGAACTTGTGATCCTCCTGCCTCAGCCTCCCAAGTCACTGGAATTATAGGTATGCACCAATATACTCGGCTCCCTCTGCCCAATTTTACTATGAATCTAAACCTCTTCTAAAGACATATTCCATTAAAACAAAATAAAGCCTCCCCACCCTCAGAAAAAAAAAAAAAGCAAAAAGCAAAAACAAACAAACAAAAAAAAAAACTAAGAGGAATTCATTTTCAGAATGGGATTTGAAGGATTGGTAGAATGCTAATTGGTAGAAGGTTGAATAGAGCAAGTGCCATATCTCCTGTACATAGATGTGCATGATGACAAAGCACAAGCATATGGGGTGCATGTCATAATTCAAAGAAGAGACTAGAAAGGAAGGAGAAGGCCAGATCAAAGAGTTCCTTCATAACCAGATCAACTTGTTTTTTAATTAAGAATGTCATTGATGGATTTTGACATGGCAAGTTACATGTTAGGAAGGTTGCTTTGGAACTGGTTAGAAAACTCACAGGGAACTCTAAGCAAGAGATAACTCTGGCACAATCAGAGAGATAACAATGGGAATAGAAAGAGGGGATGGATTAGGAAAATGATTTGGTTAATAAAATCTGTAAGACATAGAAAGGGAGAGCCTGGGTAGCTAAGAGAAAATTTCAGAGCAAAGAGTCAGGAAGAGGAACTCATGGAGAATTGGGTAAGAGATGCTTCTGAGGTCAGTTTTCAGAAACACTTCTATTGCTTAAAAAACAAAAAACAAAACAGAAGTTACATCCTACTTCTAGAATGGATAATAACTGTATTTTATTTAGCTACCTAAGGAATGAATCTATGTTAATAAAAAAGTGCTATATTATACAAAGACTATAACAAAATCTTTATGTTTATAAAATAGAATTAATGGAGCTTCATATTGATACTGAATAGCTAAAGTTTCAGTGCTGCTAATAAAAAGCTATGGTGTAGTGAATATTATTGCAGTAATGTAGACCGGATGATGCTTTATTCTTTTCATCTCTATTGACCAAGAGGGATGTCATATTAGTTTTCTACCTCAATGACAGAAATACAAGAATGTCTATATTTTTCAATGGCTACTCGGGCAAAATTGGATTTCTTTTGATGAGGAAGGAAGGATTAAAGGATAGTGACTACACCAGCAACATTGCGTGCCAGTTTATATGGGTCAGGCCCTTTGAATTGCATATATCATTTTATTTAATCTTTTTAATCTGTTAAAGCTAAGCATTTCCTTCCCTAATAATCTTAATTTTACAGCTGATAATATTTAGGATAGAGAATTTATATAACTTACCTCCAACTTTAAACAGCTCATAAGACTTTCCGAATGAGGACAGCCACATTGAGAGTTGTGAGGGGCAAATGAATGAATACAACATGTTTTTAGTTTTAATTTAAAAGTTGGAAGAAATTATTTGTTTTATTATATATAAATATTGTGATGTGGTTATGATTTTTATTTTATTATTTTTGAATTTTTACCTGATACATAAAAGCATAAAAGTTGTTCATATTAATGGAGTATCATGTAATATTGTAACATATTTTAGGTGTTGAAAAAAAAGAGTGTTGGTGATCGATTGGCTATGAGATTGGATATATTTATGGCCAGTAGTTACCTAGGGTGGCTCCAAAATTTATGGCTTGCAGAGCACATACAAAGTTGCTTCATTCCCTGAGACAGGGAACAAGTGAGGAATGCAAGGGGACAGGGAGGGTATGATTGTGACTTAGGTATGCTGTTTGAGATGAGTGTGAGACATGCCAGAGGATAGAGTTAATAGTTTATGAGGTTATGAGGATCTGGAGTATTAGAAGACAGGGCTTCAAAGACATGGATAAATATATTGTCCAAGGAACATGTGTACAATAGAAGATGAAAGGACTAAGTGTGACACCCAGGGAAAAGCAACCATCAAGAGGACAGCAGAGAGAGAGAAACTTGCAGAAGAGATGGATAAGAGTGTCTAGAAGTGAAAAATCCTCAGGGCACACATAATTTCACTTTAGAGCTCAGTGATATCATATATTTGCAAAGTAGCTGTTTATTTTTTTTTTTAGTTGCCATTTTATTTTTATTTAATTTTTTAATTTTTTAATTTATTATACTTAGGTATACATGATAGCAGAATGCAATTTGATTCATTGTACACAAATGGAGCACAATTTTTCATTTCTCTGGTTGTACGTGATGTAGAATCACATCATATATGCAGTCATAAATGAAGCTAGGGCTAAGATGTCCATCTCATTCTACCATCTTTACAGCCCCCATGTGCCTCCCACCTCCCTCCCCTTTGACCAAACTTCCTCCAGTCTTCCAGTGTTTTCTCCTCCATTATGGATTAGCTTCCACTTATCAGAGAGAACATTCAACATTTGTTTTTTTTGGGATTGGCTTAATTCACTTACTATGATATTCTCCAACTTCATCCATTTACCTGCAAATGCCATAATTTTATTCTCTTATTGCTGAGTAATATTCCATTGTGTATATATGCCACAGTTTCTTTATCCATGCATCTATTGAAGGGCATCTAGGTTGGTTCCACAGTTTAGCTACTGTGAATTATAATAATTTGTAAATAATTTAATTATAATAATTTGTAAATCGCGCAAAACAGCTATTTCAATATTGCCTCTCATCTCTATCTCTTCTCTGATCTTAGTGTATTAAGTACCATTCCATTAAGAGAGAAGAAAAAAGAGAAAGAAAAATATTTCATTTAAATTTCTAGTGCATGATGTAGATGAGTATCTTATACTTGATTATCTTAATAAGATACATGAGTGTCTTATACTTGTCCATAAACGTACAAGTAAGTTTTAACAGAAGTACTGGTGAAATCATCAAAATGACAAACCTTTGTATAATCCTGGGACCAGAGACAAGGGAGAGAGGGTCTATTACATTTCTTTCTTATACTACTACTTTTTATCCCAGGAGTCATTCATAATTAAGGATAATAGTAACTTAAAAAGGCTATGGAAATGTATAACTTAGCAGGATGTAACTCAGTCTAAGTAGAGAACTAATATGAAACAAGAATTTATTCGTTAACAGGCATTTCTATCATAAAAGTTTACATTATTTATACAGCAAAAGTTTCCAGAAGATAATACCTATGACCAGGACAAAGAAATCATGTTTGCAAAAACTATTTCATGATATATTTGTTGGTTGATTAGGTTTTTTCCCTTTTTATAAGAACATATTTACTGTAACGATTATAAATAGTTATTACTTGGTTGGTTAACTGCAGTGTCAACAGGTTTTGAGAGAACCCTTATGAAAATAACATTATAATTATTTTTGGTTAATTTAAACTATGTAATCCTGAAATAAAGTTTCTAATTTTCTCCCAATTTTAATGTAAGTTGATATAAGACTGTTTCAAAATGCAACTAGGAATTATAGGCATGTTCAAAGTTAAATTAGAAACTTTAAAGAAATAGTTTTTAAAAATAGCACAATGTATTAAATTACCCAAAGGAAGAAGTGATAAAAGTTCAGATTTTAGGTAGATTCTAATTTCAAATGTGGATCAGAGTCTGTTCAACTCTTTCCTGCATCAGACCAAAATTAATTTTTTTATTTCAAACAGAATAATAATATATAATATATGGGAGTAACACAAAACTATAAGCTATGTTAGGAACCATGGCAGAGATAAACTTGTAGCACCAAAGTTTTTAGAGCACTCTACTTATTACTACTGTTTATTTTAAACTACCATTGGTAAATTTGACATACAACATATTTCCAAACAACTCTAAAAATATTTTCCCAAAGGCAATTCTTTTAAAGGTAAAATATTCTAGTCTTACATTTTTTCCTTGTTTCTATCTATATTTTGCATTAACCATGTAAGAAGATCGCTTTTGCTTCTTTACTAGAAAAATAGAGAATAGGGATATTCTTGAACTTTATTGGTATAATGTACTATACACTAATAAATTTATAATTCTATAATTATAATGCATCATTTTAGGAATATATTAGTTTTACTTAAAATTCAATGTGTAGCCATTGAAGGAATTATATTATTTAAAAATTATTTCTTAACTTGGAATGGAACCAATGTTTGACCCAGCTATCCCACTCCTTGGTCTATACCCTAAAGAGTAGGTCTATACCCTAAAAACAACATACTACAATAACGCAGCCACTTCAATATTTATAGCAGCACAATTCACAATTGCTGAACTGTGGAACCAACCTAGATGCCCTTCAATCGATGAATGAATAAAGAAACTGTGGTATATATACACAATGGAATATTACTCAGCAATAAAAGAGAATAAAATTATGGCATTTGTAGGTAAATGGATGGAGTTGGAGAACATTATGCTAAGTGAAGTAAGCCAATCCCAAAGACCCAAAGGCCGAATGTTTTCGCTGATTAGTGGATGCTGATACATAATGGGAGTGGGGGTGGGGAGTATGGGAGAAACAGAGGAACTTTGGATAGGGCAAAGGGGAGGCAGGGGAAGGGAAGGGGAATGGGGGTAGAAAAGATGGTGGAATGAGATGAACATCATTACCCTAGGTGCATGTATGAAGACACAAATGGTGTGTCCCTATCTTGTTTACAACCAGAGAAATGGAAAATTGTGCTTCATATGTGTACTATGGCTTGAAATGCATTCTTTTGTTTTAAAAAACAAACATAAATAAATTAATAAAAATAAAAAACATTTCTTTGTTCTCTGACTTGTATATTTAACAATAAATCAGTAATATTTTTATGGGAAGAGGAGAATGAGCTGGTTATTTTCTTCATCTGAAAATATGATTTTTTTCTTTGTTGTAGGTTTTATTGGGATTTAATAATGCTTATCATGATGGTTGGAAATCTGGTCATCATACCAGTTGGAATCACATTCTTTACAGAACAAACAACAACACCATGGATTATTTTCAATGTGGCATCAGATACCGTTTTCCTATTGGACTTGATCATGAATTTTAGGACTGGAACTGTCAATGAAGACAGTTCTGAAATCATCCTGGACCCTAAAGTGATCAAGATGAATTATTTAAAAAGCTGGTTTGTGGTTGACTTCATCTCATCAATCCCAGTGGATTATATCTTTCTTATTGTAGAAAAAGGAATGGATTCAGAAGTTTACAAGACAGCCAGGGCACTGCGCATTGTGAGATTTACAAAAATTCTCAGTCTCTTGCGCTTATTGCGACTTTCAAGGTTAATTAGATACATACATCAGTGGGAAGAGGTAAGTTACATCTTTTTTTTTTAAGCTGCTATATCATGAGATTTTTTCATTATGACATTTTGAATATGAATGTGCTATATGTCATGAATTATATGAAATTTGAGTAGCAAAATTTGAGTACTCTTTTTAGTGCATAGGTAATGTATTTATATCTCTAAAAGATATAAGATCAAATATTGAATTTGGATCAATGGAAAACAATTAGTGTTTATAAAAAACAATCTTATGCCAACTTAATACACTTAGAACAAATCCACTTTTTTATCCTAATCAATGCAAACTCTCTTCTACCTTGGAAGACTCTTTGAATCTAACATGAACACATGAAGTACCATCTTTGATAAAGACTTGTAGGGTCTGATTGCTATTTTGTGTATAAGGAGCTCAAAAAGATAGTGTGATATGCTTCCTGTAATATTGACTTTTCCTTGATTTATAATTGAAAAAAGTACATTGTTAATTCAAGTATTTCCAAGTTGCATATATAGCCTTTGATTTTAAAATAATACTTTTGCTCATTATTATGCTTCACCTATAGTTATTTATTATAGTTCCTTTCTATTAGTTTGCTTGTTATACTGAAAAACAGCATATCCAGGAGGGAAATTACTACATAGAAAACACAAATAGTACAGTGACTAAATAGAGTGCCTCTGGCCAATCAGGCCCCTATTTTGCTGAATAAGGTACCTGCTGTTCTCAGGCAGTGGGTAGGACAAGAAAGAGCTCAACCAACTAGAGTTTACAAAGGTTGGAGTTAAATGTACCATCATCAAGCAAATGAGTTTATGTGCCTAATTCCAAAACCTGTAAATTAACTTTTTTGAATTTTTTCTTTCTAAATCTACCTTTTTATATTAATTATAAACTGCATTTATTACATGCATAAAAATGAAAGCAAAACAGGCCTCCAGAGTGCCTAAACAGCACTCATGAAAGCAATATACTGGCTGTGGATTTTTGCTTTGCTCCCTACAGAAGGACTTTTTAACATTTTAAAGACAAATTACGCCTTTAAACAAATCATGAAATGGAAGTTCTGTTTGCTTTCCGTGTGGCTGTGGCAATGTTTTGTGTGTGCTTGTCAATGACACTTTGGTTCACAGGATTTCAGGAAATGACTTACAATAATAAAACACTGCATAATACACAGATGAAAAGGCATAAAAATGGATGATTCTTAAAATATGGATATGGGATATCTTTAAAATCAAATGAAGCACATTTGAGAAATTGGATTCATCTTGTAACTTTTCTCTGTGTAGCACATTCCATCTAAAATGACATTAATGTTCAGTTCTCAAAACTTGTTTTATACTAATTTGAGATCATCATCAAACCCAGATGATTCTTTTTTTTTAAAATATCTATTTTTTAGTTGTAGGTGGACAGAATATCTGTATTTTATTTTTATGTGGTGCTGAGGATTGAATCCAGTGCCTCATGCATGCTAGGTGAGCACGTTACCACTGCGCCATAACCCCAGCCCCCCAGATGATTCTTGATACTAACACCTAATACTTATTAAGGGCTTATTTTCTTTCAAGAAATATGTTTGATTTTTCACTGAACCTTCCTAACAACCCAGTAAGGTAGATAGAACTTTTATCATCATTTTACAGCTTAGGGCAATTACATACAGTAAGGTCACTCGCCCAGATTCACAGAGCTGGTAAGAGGTGGAGCTGAAATTCTAACTACGGCAACCTGACTCCAGAGGTGGTGTTCTTAACCTGAAAAACTATAAATGTTCTCACTATAACATGTACTCTTTTAATTATAAACACTTTTATATTTCACCCTTTTATGGATTGTTTAAGAAACTTTAGGGAAGATTGTAAGGCTGTAGTTTAGGCAACATAATAGAATAAAACCTCTTAAAATAAGGGCACAAAAGCATTTTAACAAATAGCCTGTGAGAAAAAGTCACTGATACGAATAACCTGTCAATTAAAAAAGTACAGGAGGCAATGTGACTAATTTTAATGTCCTGTAGTTTTAACCCAGTTACCCTAGAGAATGGCAGCAGGATGAACAGATGGCATCCTATCAGATAAAATGGCAGGCCATGTGGTCAAGAAGGACACTCCTTAACACAGATGCCCTCTGTTCTTGGCAGTAGTCATAGTCATCTCGATTTGTGTAATATGCCAGTGTTTTAAAGATGCCATGATATAATTCAGGAGCTTCGGCTTGATGCCATCATTACTGTAAAATGCAATTTAATGTGTAGTTACAAACATTTGGTAACTAAATGCTTTTCAGGACAGACTTGTGAATTGGCAAGATGTTTCTTATAAAGAAATGACCTTGTAAACAAACGGACAGTAAGTGCATTTAGATGAAGAATGTATTCTTGACATGTTATAGTGAGAACATTGATAGTTTTTCAGGTTAAGAGCACCAGCTCTGGAGTCAGGTTTCCATGGTTAGAATTCCAGCTTCACCATCTATATGATATGCTCATATAATATTATGTATCATGGATGTTTAGTGCCTGTTAGCAGTTAATACTGTTGAAACAGGGCAGAAACAGAATCATAATCCAGAATTTAATACCTACACCATTCAAACCATAATCACAAAGAAACTTGAATGGCTCCCAAACTGGCAAATCTCTACCTGATTTTTATAAATGCCACTTGGATGTATTTACACCTAGAGATACAACAAATCAATCAAAAGTAGCTCTGTGAGTTTTTAGAATAAGACTAGAGAGGAAGATGTCTTGAGTTCACCCACATGTCTTTGAGTTCTGAGTGTTTTAGTACCAAGCTGGCTAATGCTAAATTCAGCAAATTTGGGGAAGTAATGTGTGAAGTCTGGAAGCTGCCACTGTTCTAAATGAATCATTCCCGAGGAAAGCGGCTATCTTCTATAGGAAACTGCTTCCATCTTCAACGATATTTTAAAAAAAATTTTTCCCCTAATCTGAATCGGTTCAACTGAAAAGCAACAAAGAACCCTGAAGCAAGATAAAACAGAGAAATATTATCAGTGAAATATGGAATGTTTAATACATAGCCCTTATGTTTATTAATTGTAGTGGTTAATATAGGAGGGGACAGCTAATTTGGACAACTAAATTATGAAATGCCAAAGTGTGAAGCTGTCGGGAGGGAAGCTATTTTCACAAGTCAATTATAAAAGATCAATGGCTTTAGGATGCAAAAATAGAGCTCTCCAACACTAGACTGAAATTTTATATATATTGCCAGGTGAGGTAAAAATGTGAGGTCATTTAGGTAAATCAGGCCGGAAAATTATTTTTCCAGTAATTTCCAGAAAGCTGAGGTGAATCTTTCCCATTTTTATATTTTTAAAAATTATTCTGTTAATTCTTTGTCATTGTATTTCAGTAGTGATTGTGATCCAAGCCAGATTGCTACTTTGTAACCTGTCAGAAGGAGAACTAATTCTGTGTGATCCTTCTAAAAGAGACATATGGCGAGGAAATCCTTGGAAATTAAATGGAATATTATTAACAATTTGTGACAATCACAAGCCACTGAAGAGATAAAGAGTAGATTAAAAGCTTAGCAAATAGGAAATTATTCAGTTGGTAAAAGTGAAGTGTCCTAGGAACCTCAAGTGCCCCAGCTGCTGATCTCAGTCCTTTTGTCAAAGAGAAGTGACCCTTGACCTTTATAGAGATTAAGAAAACATTAATTCCAAAGAGAAATACCACTTTGTAATGCTATCTATTTGTACAGTTTCTATTCAGTGTCATAGAACAAGTGTAAATACCTCATGGGTAATATAAAAATGTGGAAAAATGCACCACTAGACATAACTTTGGCTTTATAACACATAGGCTTCTTATTTTATCTTTTATTTCTCATTCTATTGCCTCAAGTTCCTTGTGTAGAGTTTAGACATATCACAATTAACTACATACAGTTTGAGTCAGGAAAGAAGACTAGTGGTTTTGATTTTATATGTCTGTAGCAATTTCAGGTGAATAATATAACTTGAACATTGCTATGCTTTTCTAGCAACTAATATTAGTTTTTTATGTTGGTTTAGAGACAGACATATCTACAAATTATGTTTAATGACATAGCATTAATAAGGAAATTTAGTGCACTGGGAGATATGCAGACTTTAATGTCTATCTTTGATCAATTTTAGCATTTAAATTGTTTAGATTAGAAACTAATTCTTGTTACAAATTGCCTATCTATAATTATTCGGTATATATTTTAACTACTCTCATCTTTTAGAAATACATAAACTTGTAAGATTTATCATAAGAAAATAGCAGTGTTTTCCTAAACCTGCTCTGCACTAGAACTCAGAGAGGCTTGCCGTTGCCTGTCACATCAAATCTGTGTTTCTTTGCTGTCCTGCAAAGCCCTCCAGCACACCACTCCTCTGTCTCACTATTGTCACTTCATATTTCCACCAAAAAATCTTTTCTTTTGTTTTTAAGTTTTACAATTTTTTTTTTTTTTTGCAAAGAATGATTCTTTCTTCTAAAATTTTGCAAGTGCTACATCTCAGATTTGGAAAGCCTTTTTTAAAATTTTCAATAACTTCTTTAATAATCAGACTCAAAGATGGTGGAATGAGACGGTCATCATTACCCTAGGTACACGTCTGATTGCATGAATGGAGTGATTACTTCATGTACAACCAGAGAAGTGAAAAATTCTGCTCCATTTCTGTGCTATGAATTGAAGAGCTTTCTACTGTCATGTATAACTGAGTAGAACTAATAAAAAATATCAGACTCAAACTCATCTCCAGAAATTATTCTACATTAGTGGACTCAGCTCCATAATAGTACTTTACACTGAAACATTCTACTGGCTCTGCATGCATTTGTTCATGATATTGAGTAATGTATATTTTCTGTTTTTCTTGCTGGACATAAACACGTACAGTCAATTTTGTCCTTGAATCGCCTTTCTATTCATACAATGTTCTAAACACAATAGATAATCAGAGTGTGCTGTTCATTAAATGCACGACAATCTTCTATGTTCTAAGTCTATTAAATAATTATAAAGGAGTACTCATTCTTCACTCCCAAACATTTATTGATTAGTGTCTCTTTATAGGTGTTGTACATGAGAATGCAATGTGAGTGTCAGTTTTGAAGGAAAAGCAGGCATGTGAGTAAATAATCATAGATGGTGTGGTCAGTAGTGGCATGAAGGCGAGTGAACAGCACAGTTTCTCTTGCATGAGAAGAGGCTGTCAAAGACAATTGAACTGAATTTTCACTGGTGTCTAGGTCTAGATTGCCATGTCGAGCAAATGTGCCAGGCAGAGGAGTATGTCGCAATAAAACACAAGGCACAGGCAGACTAGCACAGTAGCTGCATATGTCCAGGGTGAGTTTGGAAGTATAGCCTGGAATTTGTGCTAATAATAGACTTAATAAGGTGTTATTAAGGCATTTTAGGCAGGGGATTTACATTTTAGAGTGTTACAGAGTGAAGGGGACTGGAGGTCGCTTAGGATAAAGCTAATACTACCAGTGAGGAGAGAGGATTATCATTTTCTTGTAATTTTTGCATACAGTTAGTATCCAGAAGGATACTTTTTTGAAAAACTAAAAGGAAGTTTATATTTGCCAAGTACCCTTGCCCTTGAAATGTGTGTATCAGTGAATCAAATATGATGTCTAAGAAGTATACTTTATAGTATTTTATGAGTTCAATTATCAATTATTTTGAAGATTTTGATTTTTCTGAGAGGTGGAATGAATTCTATACTAGAAATTACTAGAAATTTGTGATGTAGGTATTTATTCCAACTGTGCCTTAATTTTCCATTTGATTTAGGAAAACCATGTAAAGTGACTTTTTTTATGCCTACAAACAGCTCAACTTTGAAGTTCAAATGAAGTATTTAAATATTAAGATGTCTGTAATATTTATAAATATAATATTAATAATGACATCATAGGATAGCATATCTCTTGTCATCAACATTCTTACACATGTGTGAATGGCCTGATATATTCTTCAGGCAAATATTGATTCTGCTAAACACCACTAGGTGTCCTCTATCAGTTATGTTACTTCAGGGTTCTATATTCGATAATACCAAAGTTACCCTTTTGGAAATTATTCATTTGCACTCTTTTGAATTGCTTATTTATATCTAGAAAGTATAAATGACTGTGGATATTCACATAGGTAAAACTAGTTTCTCTCTCTACTTTGTTCCCAGGTTAAACAGAGAGCTCTAATTTCTTTCTCTAAAAGAATAACTTTTATTATTGTATTCTGAACTCTTTCACTATGATGCTGTAGGTTTTTGAAAGTGATATTTAAACAGACACTCTGAAATGCAATGTGATGAGTCCCCTTTGTATATGAAATGTTAATTCAAAGTAATCAGGAAGAGTTTAAGAAGATGTGTTTATGTGTGAATTAAAGCACTTTATTTTAGAAAAATGTGCTTTGGTTAGTGCCCCGAGGCAGATTTGTATAATCTCAATGCTTTTGACGTGGAAATCTCAGTTTAATGTTAGAATACAAAATCCAATTTGAAATATTCTGGTGTCTTATTTTAAGATTAAAACATTGAACTTCCTTAATGCCTCGTGATTGGCCAAATCTGTATTCTCATTTTGCATGGTTTTCTATAACTCCATGGTTATATTTTGATGACAATCAGATTTATGTCCAGTGTCTCAAAGCATTGTGCCCTGATGTCACATGACGGACATCTCTATAATGATATCCCATGAACTCCAACTTAGTATGATCATTTTTCCTAAATGACTTTTCCTTTCTCTTGTTTCCTGTTGCTCAAGTCAGAAGTATAAGTCTAAGTCTACTTGAATTCTATTTCTCTTTCAATCTCCACAGTTAGTAATAACCGAGTGCTACTGATTTTACTTCCTGAACATGGTTTGAATTATTTTTCTCCTTCACTTGATGGTCTTAGCAGTGTGCTAGTCCAAACCATCTTCACTTGTCTCTCATTTGGATTTCTATAATAGACTGAGAACTTTATTCTTGCTTATCTTTCCAGAGAACCCAAAGTGATCTTTTAAGAATAAATATTACTGTATTAACCACCTAATGGAAATATTTCTGTAACTTTTTTATTATCATTAAGATAAAACTCAATATTCAAGACCCTTTGAAATCTGATTCCAACCAGACTCTCACTTCAACCCAAGAAATTCTTTACTCATTATTCTTCAGCTATGCTGTATCTTTTTAGTTTGTCAAATAAGCTGTTTTAAATCCTTTCCATGCCTTGTTCATTTTTTCCTAGAACATTGTTCCTTTCACCAAAACCAACTTATCCATCGCATTTTAGCTTAAGCATCACTTGCTTGAGATGAAAACAACTAATCTTTTAAAGTTGGTTCCATCTGTAATAGATCTGTCATAATTCCTTGTGATTTTTCTTTGTGCCACTCATTGCTTTTGTAATTTCTCTTAAAATGTGCTTTTCTAACTATATTCTGAATTTCAGAAAAGGAGAGACCACAGCTTTACTGTATCTTCAGCTCCTAGCATTGTATCTGGGAAATAACAGAGCATAAGAATACATGCTATGCACCAATGGGTGAAAAAAAACATGTAAATAAATAGATGAAAGCCCAGAAGAGTAGAGGAAAGGGAATTGGGGGAGGGAAGAGGGGAGAGAAAAGGAAAGTAGTAGGGAGTGAACCAGAGAAAATTATGCTATGTGCATATATGAATATGTTGCAATTAATCCCACTATTATGTATAATTATAATGTACTAATAAAAACATGAAAATAATACATACAAAAAGAGTTAAATTATGCCTTCAATGGAACTTCAATTCAGTAAGAAACATTCAATGTATAGACAACAGTAACCAGCAGAAAAACCCCACAGATAAATAAACAATAGAGTGGCTTGTGTCCAATATTAGAAGCATTTATAACATAGACAACAAGAGAAAGACACTGTGTATGAGCATGGTAGAGTGTATAAAAGGAGTCCTAGGAAACAGATGCTAAATGTGACCAACTTCACATGTAAAGGTGAAAGTATATGTCCTTCCATGTGTGAAGCCTGAGAAGTATCCAAGAGATTTGCAAGTCATGGAAAAGATAATCAATTTCTTCATTGATAGCATGTGAATAAGTATAATTTTCTGCCCAAACTTGAAGAATTATTTTGAGGTTCAGATGAGATGTTCCTGTTGATCATACTCTCAAACAATAAAATCAGTAGAAATTTAAGTTGTTATTATTAAAACTGTTTCTTTTAATCTCAAATAATGAGTTCATCTCTTGACCTTTTATCGTATTTACTCCACTTTCAAATATTGGAAGCATCATAAATGCTATTATACATTATTTTTGCTCCAAAATATACTAAATAAAGAAACGAAGCAGCACATGAATCAGACTAATTTAGGACAGAGTACATCTAACCTCACATTTCACAATGTTTTCTGGGTAAATGCCTTAGTCTTTCCCATTATTGTGCATGCACACACTATATATATATATATATGACTTCTGCTATTCAAGACTCATCTATCTGCTATTAGAGTGAAATTTGGGAATGTCACTGGTTTGTGACTGCTAGAAACACAATTTGTCATGTGCCTCTTGTTTAAATTTAAAGTCTGCTTCTACCGCCAGGGTGTTTTATAATAAACATGTGTTACTTTAATTATCTAAGTAATTATCTCAGTGGAACAGGTCACTCTGGTTGGTCTTGTACACAGTGCACCTGTGTAAAACCAAGAAGGGAGCGACGAGACATAACTTGCGTTGAAAAATGGCACCCAAGGATATTTTGTTGTTACATGTAATGAGATGAAATTAAACTTATCTCAGAGGAAATGTTAAATATAATTATCTAGTCATAAAGGGAAAATAAATGTTTTTATTGTCAATTTTTAATAAATCAGTCTTTCCCCTGTTCTAATATAATATCAAAAGCATGTTTTATTAATGTGAAATACTTAGACTATGCCTGAATAATTTAAAAGGAATAGTTGATTCACATTTAACTGGGCAAAGCATAATATTTGAAGTATATCAGAAATTGTCATATAAAGTCAGTTTTCAGAGTTATAAATGTGTGATGAAAGCTCAAGAATAAATAAAATTAGAACCCTCCAATTGTACTGGGTAATAGCTGAGAAAGACCTACTTTGGCTTCTCTTTCTTGCTGATGTATGCACTTTGGATTTTGTATTGTAGGAGTCGTGTCTTAGTGTGAAAGGAAATACATTTGGTTGGTTATATAATTCCGATGGCTATTTTGAGTTAAGTCTGCCATTTAGGCCATTTTTTTTTAAACAGCTAAAATCCTTTCTCATTGCATCTTAAAGTGAAAGTAGACTCCAAGTAAGGATTTTGGAGACTAGGCTCTGGGCTCCTGATCGTTCAAAGCAGTTGTAAAATAAGGAAATACTAGCTATTCTCAAAGAGCTTTATCCCAGTCAGGGATTTGGAAATCACAAAGGGTTTCCCATGGAGACTGGCCCTGGGATAGGATATTTACAATAAAATACTGTTTTGTCAATGTGCTGCTTTTCTAGTTGATGTTGTGGCATTATAAGTTGGGTGAACATATAAAACCAAGGGAATTCAGAAACTTGATATAAGCCACTTCCAGAAACTTACTTTCTATTTCAAAATGTGAATGATGACTTCTGTTGGGGTTCTGAGGTTGCTTTAATAATCAAGGAAAATTCATATTAAAGCACTTTGTACAGTCTAAAATTGAAAGCTAAAAAGCATATTGGTATAAGATAAAACTAACCTGTCAAATTAATTCACTGATTCTTCTACAAATCTATGAAAGAATGAATTTTCTTCCTTCCTAAGTATTATAGATCATCACCAAGAGCAAACAAAACAAAACAAAAACAAGATAGAATTAGGATTGTGGCAGCATACGCTTTAAAATTTAGAATTGAGAAGATATAACTACCTAATGCTGTACTGCTGCCTAGCAGCAATATTTGGGGGATCAATTAACTTTGTGGAGGTGGGTTTCTTAGTGTGAGAAGTAGTTATCCATTGTGTGAAAATATTCTTGTCATAAATCTGAGGAGAGGGATAAATGTTCAGTTGCACTCCTTCTAATTTACTGGCAATTAATCACAAGCATTTCAAATCACAGGTTTTAATAACATTATCAATTAAAATGCTTTCCTATTTTTATCTAGTCTGAAATTTAGAGAAACATAGCTTAGAAAATCTTTAATATGGTAGTTTTGCTTCTCCATCTTCCCCTGCATACATTGATTGCAGAAGCAAAGCAATTTTGTAATAATAATAATTACCAATGAATGCTGAAAAAATGGGCTGGTAAAGAGCTATTGAATAATTTCTGGAGTTTTGATGTTTTAGCCTTACATGAATTTTTGTCTTTAGAATACTCTTAGAACATACATAGATTTCAAAATAATGTATATATTCATTCTCCTGACTTCAAGGCCAAATTACATAATGGATTCTTGAGGTTTTAAGTGACTAGTTTCCTACTCCTAGATATTTCTTTGGACTTGTGACATCAATGACTAAAATTTCACGACAACAAAATGATTCATTTATATAAAGGTTTCACAGCTTCAAGAGTATCCTATAAAACCTCAGATATACCATAAGCCATCAGTAGACACTATCCCAGCAAGCTATTGGTTGACAGGTAGCTAAGAGTAGTTCCTTATACAGCAAGGGAAGGTAGGTGAATATGAGTATCACAATCAGAGCAAGAGACTATGCATCTGTGAGAGAGAAGTTCTGCCAGGATGTGGGCAGTTCAGAGAAGCTGGCAGAGATGGCTGGAGGACACAAGTAAGGAATATAAAAAAATTTATTTCAGTTTTACTGAAAGCTTCTCTGCTGCCAAATTATCCTCATTTGCCTAATGTCGAAGACAAATGTTTTAATGTTTCTAAGCATTATTGGGATTTACTAACTAAATCATCCATTCCCCTGTCCATGTAGTTGAATCATTAGTTTAGATATTTCAAAAATTAGAAGATACTCTATGGCTGTATGTGAAAAAATTCTCAGTGAGCACATGTTCTAACAAAATGTTACTGTTTTTGAAAGAATTCAGTATAGTAGCACATTTCTTAACTGTATGATTTTATACAACCAGCGAACATTGTATATACAATTATATACAAGCCTTACCAAGTAAAAGTCTAGGCAGGTGAATATTTCATTGATTTATACAAATTTATACCTTTGTATTGTCATAAGATATAGCATTTAATCAATCATATTATATATATATATATGTCATATAAAAGGAAATCAACAAACCTAACATATACACATGCATTCCCAACTATTGTAAATCATTGAAAGGAAGATTTCTAGAGTGATTCTATATGTTTATCTCAGCTCAGTTGGAGACACTGCCACAATGACTTGTGACATCTTCTAAGAGAGCAGTAGTGGGCACAGCAGTATTTGGACTGGAGGAGTGCCACTCTTTAATTAGTCACTTGAAACCAAAGGGTTATTTCATATGCTATACTAAAATGTGCAATTTAATGAATTTCACAAATAGAAAAAATTATTTAAAATAATGTCAATACTGTTCTGAAATTGCAAAATGACTTCCCCATAATAGAATATGAAATATTCATTTGTGATGAAATCATGCAAATTTATGAAAGATCCATAAACATTGAAAGTTTTTTTAGGACTAAAGAACACTATATTTTAATTTCAGAGGCAGTCTTATAAAATCTGTTATCAGTCTGAGAGAATTTAACAAAAAATAATCTAATTTTTTTTAAACCTATGTCTACCTCTCTGCTTTCTAGAGTATGGATACTCTAATGAGAGATATTTAACCAAAAAAATGTGATATTACAAGTACTAAGAGAACAATTAGAAATGCCTAACAAGTGCCAAGAAACTGGAGGGACCAACAGCAAATGAGTTATTCTCTAGTTAGGAAAACACCAGCTCCATTCAAAATCCATTTGTCTTCCCCATTTTCCAGTGAGTGTATTATGTCATTCATTGTCCTTGTATTGCCTGGATTCTTATTGCTGCCAAGTCACTTCTAACTTCTATGATGGTAGGGTTATTGTTGAAGCTATGCCTAGAAGAATCCATGCACTAATAGATTCCATCTGCAAAACCAATGCATTCCTTCCTCCAAGATCTATGGTCAAATATCTCTTCAAAGGTACTACTGTTTACGTTGTTTTTATTGTTGTTGTTCCTCTTGTTTTCAAGACAAGCAGCAGACAGAGAGATTACCCAGAATCTCAGGTTAGATAACCATACAGCTTCTTCTAAGATGTGAGAGATCAGAGGATCCCAGATATAATTAGCACTCTTAGGAAATCAATACCTTTCCTGTGACCTGAGAAAGCAAGTTTCTGCTGAGTTTATTTTATGATTTTTTTCCTTCAAAGAAGCAGATTTTTCCCTGAACTTCCTCCTCTGTCACGTTTTCCATTAGAAGATTTGCTAAAAAAGAATGCCAGCAAAATATCTATGAGTAATCTCTTGTAACTGTGAGAAAACAAATATAATTCCCTTATCAGGACACACACACACACACAAAGGAGCCTTAGCACAGGGCCAAAGAAGTTCCATTTTAAGGGACCTGGATATTATATTGTTCCTTGACATGAAGAAACCAGTATTACCCATCTGTTTTAGTCAGCTCTGAGTGACTATGATTGAAATATCTAACAAGAACAACCTGGAGGAGGAAAAGTTTTATTTTGGCTCATGGTTTCAGAGCTTCAGTCCATGCTTGGCCAGTTCCATAGCTCTGGGCCAGAGGTAGACCACCATGGTGGAAAGGCACAGTGGAGGAAATCTACTCATTCATGGCAGTTTCAGGAAGCAAAGAGAGAGGGAGAGGGAGAGCCATAGGGAAGATGTACCCTTCCAGGGCATACCCCTAGTGACCCACACCTTCCAGCCATGCCCCATCTGCCTACAGTTACCACCCAGTCAGTCCATGAAAACTGGAATGGATTGATTAGCTTACAGTTTTTATGATCCAATCATTTTACCTCTGAATATTATTGTGTTCATAGAAGATTTTGCAGAATACCTCATATCCAAACCATAGCACCATCCCTTTGTTGGAGAACTATTGATTGAATCTATTAGCTACTTTGTTGTTTGATTTTTGCCTTCTAAAACAAGAACTCTGCCTCCCTGTCCCAAATCCCCCACAACACTAGTAAGGGGCAAAAAAAGCAACTAAGATGATTAAATTCAAAATTAAAAACTGCTAAATTGGTAAAATATCATACTCTATTTGCAGAACCAAATATATCAGATTAATTATTTTCATTTGTACCTAACACAAACCTCTAGATGATCATTTATTTTGTTCAACTGTTTTACTTAACATGTAATGTGAATGTTTTAGATTAAATGTACAACTTAGTTAAGACACAGTTTTACAATAGTTATTCTATGAACATTTTCTCTCAAATTAATGCTATGAAAATTTTCCTAAATGAAAAAACAATTTGTTTTTTCAAAATAAAACAAATTGATATAGATTTTTTTTAGCTCAGTTATGCAATGTATGTTATTGTTGCAAATCTGAAGTGGCAAAATTAAATCAAGATGTCCTAGATTTGAGAGTAGTACCCTCCAGGTCTAGGCGTTTTCAGAAATCTTGATCAACATCCACTGTGTGTGATCTCTGAGCTGTTAATTGTTTCCTGGAGACAATTGTTTTTAATATTGAAAGTGTTATGCATGCTAAGATATCTAAATAGTGTCTCACAAAGGTCTATACATTGCCCCTACTAAGTACCCATCATGGGTGTACGAGCATTACAGATCATTCTTACCTTACCTGGATGTCGACTGACTGAAGAGCTTCTGTTATGACCACTGCCAATCATTTTGACAGGGAGGGTGATAGCTGTAGGATCTTGATGGGTGACTGAATGATTGGACTCATAAGTAATATATGTCACTTCTTATAACTCTTTGACCCAAATTTGTCACATGACCTCACTCAACCTCAAGAAATTTAGAAAGAGTAATTCTACCATGTTCCCTGAAAGCAGAGAACTGGAGCTATTTGCTTAATAGCATTACCTCAATAGTTGGAATATCTGAGAGATGGAGACAAGGTATGTCCTGAATGGATCATTAAATTTTCTTGTGGCTTACTTGCAAAAAAATTTGAATGTATTACAAATACAATTAAAAAAACTAGCTTGGGCTGGGATTGTAGCTCAGCGGTAGAGCGCTTGCCTTGCATGCGTGAGGCCCTGGGTTCGATCCTCAGCACCACGTACAAAGCAATAAAATAAAGACATTGTGTCCATCTACAACTAAAAAAAAATTAAAAAAAAAAACTAGCTTGATCTCTCTTTTTATCTCTCATGAATGTTTTTGGTATTAGACAAATGTCTACCTAGCTAACCAGGGCAGGATGAAGCAAATGTGCCCTATTTTTTTTATAATACTGTCACTGCATTGCTCATTAATTCATTAACTTATTTATCCATTCTTGTATTCATTCAATAAATATATACAGGACTCAAACTGTATGCCATGCATCTAGATTAAAATAGTGCATAAAAATATTTTCCATTCTTCAGTAACATACAGTCTAGTAATATGAGTAAAAAAGGAGTTAGAATAAAGTGTCCTATGATTGGGAAAATTAGAGTTTTCTGTGAGAATGTATAACAGTTTTGGAAGCTACAGAAGGCCCCTGGCAGGGAGTGATATCTGAATGAGTAAGACTTAGGGAAAAAAGAAAGAAAGATGTCACATCTAATGGGATATTTCTTAAATAAAAAGACATAAGAATGTTTTCTTAAGAAATTTAAGTCCATGCAGCTTGAGTATACATAGATGAGATTGGAAAGATAAGTTGATATTTTGAAAATCAATTTGAAGACTTCATGTTGAAGACAATAAGGAACACTTGAAAAGGTTTTATGCAGTTAAATGAAATATTTAAAAACATATGCTATATACTCTGGAGCCCCAAGTTATTCTAAGCATTTAAAATATTCAATTAATTAAGCTCTATAACTACCTTATGAAGTAGATAGTATTGTTATTATCATCAACAGAAGTTGAAGCAAAGAGAGATAACATACTCCCCAAATCACACAGCTAGCATATGACATGGCCAGTGTTTAAACCTACGCTTCATGGTAAAATCTTAGCAAATATGTGTGCTCTCTCTTCCTGT
>PVHX01025648.1:0-22011 GCA_004024805.1 Geosciurus inauris | reverse complement strand
TTTTTTTTTTTTTTTTAACCAGCAAGCACATTGTACCAGGCAGTGTGCTGCCACCACCTCCCTGTGGCTTCCATCCCCATGAGATACACACCAGCTAAAGAGGAACACAGAACACAGGCATCTTCCCAGGGATGCCTTGTCCCAGAACTAGACATGAGACAACGAAACGGGCCCCAGCAGCTGGAACTCAGTCTTCAGGACTGAGAATGAGGCCAACCTGGGGACCATCCTGATCCTTGGGAACACCAGATTGCTGTAGCTTTGAAGAAGCTGGGTCACTTTTCTAGCTTAGCTTCTTCATAAAATTAGAGGATTCTTTTTATATATTTTATTCTTACTGAATACTTTGTATGTACTAAGAACAAAGAGTTCTGTTGGTTGATGGCAGAGATTCTAGAATACGTATGTGAAAGCACTCAGAGAAGTGTACAAAGGTACTATCATTTTGGGTAAATATTTTGACAGTTAGTTTCCAGAACATTCTGTGCAATCTGAAGATATAAAGAATAGACTCTGTGGCAGGGGCAACATCGTCAGAGCACAGAATCAGTGAAAAACATGGGGAATTTTACTGATGGTGACTACAAGAGATGCTGACTGAGTTATCTCAGTTGGTATTCACAGAGCGGGGGACAAGAGAAGAGGCCAATGCTCAGAGGCTGGCAAGGGAAAGGAAAATAGAACCTCAATTGTCTTTGCACAGAAACACTTGCAGCCGCCCAGCATTGCCCTGCAACCACATGGAAACTTTTTTAGAGCTGTGCAATTTAAATTACCAAATTGTCCAATTCCCTTATTTAATAGATAAGGAAACTGCAGGGCCAGAAAAGTAAAGGGACTGGCCCAGAGGACTGGTGGCAGAAACAGGCCTAGAATTCATTCATGTGTCCTGCTTCTCAGACATCCTCTGCTCACCCTGCAATAAAAACTTAATACTCTTAGGGAGCTGATTATCATTTTACTATATACTACATTGCTAAGCCAGGATTATTGCCTAACCCAAGAAGGCACTTATCTTCGAGTTTTAAAAGAGAGAGAAAAAGAGAGCAAAATGTAAAGTGATTACTACAGCCACACAAACTGTACACATGACTAAACAAAAGTTTTAAATGATGGAGACCTCTTAAAAAGTCACTTAGATGAAAACAGAAAGTTTTCTGACAGTTAAGAAGAAAAACTGGTATTGTATTGTAAATGCCACTACTGTAATTTTTCTTCTAAAAAAAGCAACAAATTAGGATGCTAAAAGTCTGGAATTTGGATTTTCTAATCTAACATCAATCATTTTGTGATGCACCTTGGAGAAATTGTGGTAACAATAATGGAAACTGGAGAAAGCGAAATGGTCAGATGCTCAAAGATAAACTGGAAAGTAAATCCAGAGCCATCAGTAAAAATGAGGGGAAAAGTACGAGGTACTTGCACAAAGTCCAAGTACTACCAGCTTTTATCATGAGCCTGCTGCCTGCTGGCCTGACCACAGGGAAGAGAACAGACCCTTCCGGTTTTCCTTGTGCACCCAGGAGTCACTGTCAGGTTCATACGGTCCTCTTGTTTGAGGGAGTTTTCAACACAGGCTCCTGCGTCCAGATCCCAGCGCTGCTGCTTCTGCTGGGGGACTTCAGGCAAATCAGTTGCTTTTCCTCAACTGTGGAATGAAGGTAATGATACTGCAAGCAAGAAAAGTTGTGATGGGAGTTTTGTCTGTTAATGTGGAAAAAACACTGAACAGGGAGCTTGGCATATAGAAAACATTCAATTAATGGCAGTTACAATTATTGCCTTTTGCCCTGTTCTGAGCATTTCTGCTACAAACAATAACCAGTTACAGTTCTTAAATCAGAACTTAATTACATTACAGAACAAAGATACAGCCATAGCTAGATTGCACTTAGTGAAATTGAACATAGACAATGAATTACAGGATTCGCTACAGAAAACTATATTCTTATGGGTTGAATTATGACTCGCGATTCCTTTTGACAAAAGCCAATGGCTCATGCCACATACCGCACCGTTGCTCCCCACACGCATGCGCAGATCTCATCTTGCAGCCGCTCGGTGAGCTGCCGAGCACACCTTAATGCCGAGGCTCCGTGCTCCAGAGGAGCCTCCACAAAACGCTCCATCCTCAACCTCCAGGACTGACTGCCTTCCTCGTAAATGCCCGCGCCCTCTCTCTCTGCTGCTACAAGTCCTCCCTCGTGCTGCCACTGCTGATAATTTCCACAATCATGAAATTTTCACAGAATAAAGGGAGTTTTCAACTGGCTGTATTCTTTATTCTGTGAAATCAGAAAAAAAGAATTGTTCTTGAGCCTTTCATTCCCCATCCCAAGGAACAGGAGAGAGGGAAGGTGGCAGAGGAGTTTCCGAGTTTCCTCCTAGACTGCAAGGTTTGGTGGGATTGTGGAGAGTTGGGAGGCCTTCCATACAATGCCCTGATCAGAACCCAGGAAGGAATGGCTTTGTGATCATCCCAGAGGAACAGAGGCCAAGAAGAGGAGCCTGGGGTGACCCAGGTTAGGCAGGGATATCCAGTGAAACTGTCTCCCCTCAAGGGACCAGGGGTATAAATCTGAAAGGCCTTCCCCACAAGTTGATATCACTTTCTAGCTACCTCAGACTCCCACATGCCTGGGATCATTCATACACCTTAGTGTCCTGTAATCAACAAGATGGGTTCTTGTTCTCCTGAGTTTACTGTCTTGTTTGGGGTCTAGATGAGTAAACAACATACTGAAAGTCCTAAATGCTGCATTGGCTGGGGAAGACTTAGGGACTTGGGGAAGATTTCCAGAGTAGGTGATTACGAAGCTGAGATGGAAAATAACAAATCTCCCTCAGCCAGTCCACCAATTTCCATCCTTCTCTTTCTGGTTGAATGCATGCCTCTGGCTCTTTCCATGTTATCTGAAAAGATCTGGCTGGGGGCTGGGGTTATGGCTCAGCGGTTGGGCGCTTGCCTTGCATAGGTGAGGCACTGTGTTGGATCCTCAGCACCACATAAAATAAATAAAGATATTGTGTTCATCTACAACTAAACAAAATATTAAAAAAAAAAAAAAAAAAAAAAGATCTGGCTGGATTCTGGACAACTCAGAGGGAATTTCATGAGTGAAAGGGTGTCCCTGAGACCTCCCTGTCCCATCACTGTTTAATGGTTCTTTTCCTTCTCTACTACAAGCAAAGTGCCTGAATCAGGCTGAGACCAGAATGAGCCCAGTGCTGATTTCTCACCAAGGACCAGGCTGCCCGTAGATAGGAGCGGCAGGATAACATGACTAACCGGGAGCTGCGTGCACGTGAACACGACAGATTGGGCTCAGTTCCCCTTGTGGCCTCACTTGACTCCCTGGGCCTCTGCAGCCTACTGACCCCCTTGTGGCTCCACACCAGCGTCCCACATCCCCCACTGGGGCCCCAGATGTTTCTGTTCTATTTTTGACTATGGCATGAGAAAGTGAAGGGGGACCAATGGGTCCCATGCCTCAGGCAACAAGGACCTTGGCTGCTTCTGCACCTTGTTTCAGGATTTGAGCCAGAGTCCTTCAAACACTGTAGAGCACTTTACAGTTTATAAGGCACAATTGGCTGGGGCTCTGTTGCTGACTGCAAAGCTGGGAGCTTTGAGACCAAAGTGACCTGCCAAAGATCACAGAGCTGGTGGGGGATTACCAGGACTCAAACCCCTGCTCTGTCTCTCTTGGGTCCACTGCAGAAGACTCCCCTGCTGGCTGAGCTTGAGGACGATTATTTTAGCGATCAATTTTAAAGGAAGAAACTTTTTGAAAGCTGTGGTTTCAAAAACAAAAGGTTTATGTTATGGGCTGGGGCTCTGGCTCAGCAGTGGAGCACTTGCTTAGCAAGTGCAGGCACTGGAGTCGATCCTCAGCACCACATACAAATAAATAAGTTAAATAAAGGCATTGTGTTCATCTATGACTTATTTTTAAAAAGTTCATGTTATATATACATAACAATTACATTTTTTTCAGATCCTTAGGAATTTGTGGGGTAGAGATAGAGAAATAATAAAGAATGGTTGGGAAAATGAAAATCCTAACATTGGTTTGATGCTGAATGAGAGCTGTATTCCCCCCTCCCCATGCTTGGCACATTACTGACACTCAATAAATTTTGTTGAATGAATAAATGCATTAAGTACATGCTGCATGCAGTTGTAGAACTAGCATACAGACTGTTTTTTTAAACAAATGGAGCACAACTTTTCATTTCTCTGGTTGTACATGATGTAGAGTCACACCATTCGTGCAATCATACACATACATAGGGTAATAATGTCTACACATATAGACATTTTGACCAAGGCTATAAGGTAATGATGACCACAGGACAAACAGTAGATACACTCAGAGCAATTTTCTACTTCTGGTTCTACAGTTCAGCTCCAAAGACAGAGTACTTACATTTCACTCTATTCTTTCACCTATTCTTTTCCTTTGATTTATTTTTTTTACTTTTTAAAAAAAATTATTTACTTATTAATTCTACTTAGGTATACACGATAGCAGAATGCATTTTGATTCATTGCACACAGATGGAGCACAACTTTTCATTTCTCTGGTTGTATGTGATGTAGAATCACAACATACATGCAGTCACACATAAAGCTAGGGCTATGATGTCCATCATATTCCACCATCTTTACTGTTTGTTCAGATTTGTAAGTATCAGCTCTGCTAGGCCACCTAATTGAAAAACATGACCCAAGAATCAAATATTTTTACTAATTACAAATGTATTTATTCTCACTAATTACAAGTGTATTTTGATACATTAATGGTCACTTTCCGTCTATAATCAATGCAGAACTTGTTAAACAAAAACATTGTGTCTTTTCTTGAGGTCTAAGTGTAGGCTAACAAACAAATTTATTGTTTGTTCTCTGTTGCTATCAATATGTGGTCTTTAGCTCTGAAGTATATTATAACCTATTGTGTGAATGGTGTGCGAATGATGTGTGTGTGTGTATGTGTGTCAACATACATAGCTCAGAGATTCATTACAGAGATGCGTGCAAAACACAGAGCAAATGTTTAGATTCTGAGATTAGTATCATACCATATCCTTATACAGCTACTGACATGAAACACACATACACTAAAATTTGTGCATCTTCTCAGTGGGGGAAAGCTCCTGAAGCAGCATGAAAAGTCACTCCAGCTGTTGAAGTGGAAGCTGCCTGGGCCTGGAAACTCGTGGCAACTGGGCTAATGTCTACTGATGTGATGCTCTTAATAAAAATCCGTCATCCCAACTTTGTGTACCTGATCTCATTTTTAAAGTGTTTTTATTTTTGTCCTCAGATTAATCTGTATCTCGCAGGTCTTGTTTAATTCTGGGTGAAAAGGAGAAAAGAAACAGGTCACTCCCTTGCTACCCACAGCTCTGAAACTCTTGGCCATTTTGTCTGGTTGAAAATACAGGCACTACGGCTAGCTGAGGAAATGACTGCCGTTTGGCAGATCACAGCACATGAGAACACTTGGGAAGTTATAAAAAAGACAAAGAAACAGGAAAACCAAAGAATCTCATCAGACCAGGTTTTGATGTGTGCAGTTTAGTCTTCTTTTATTGGCAGCTAAAGCTCATCTTGTATTTAGGAACATTTTGAAATTTGTCCCTGTAATGTTTTCAATTAGCTTTCCTGCATGTGATGCACCGAGGGAAAAACAACACTTAGAGTTAGAACCAAGGTACTCCCAGAGACAAATATGATTAATGGGATAATCTTGTAGATTACAATAGTTAGAGGCAGTTCCTGCCATTCCCCGCTCTCCAAGGACTGGGACTACTCACTCCAATACAAACAGCTGCACATTCCTCAATACCATTATTATCCAATGCAAGGCCGCATTCAGCATGTTAAAATTCCTATAATATCCACATTTGGCAATTTCCTATTGTGCAACTTCAGTTTTAGAAGTTAAAGCTTCAAGTTCCATGTGATTACTTGATAGAGTTTACAAACGGAATTGATTTTCTAAAGCACCATTAAAGGTTGCTCAGCGAGGAACCAAACAAAGAGTGCCCAACAAGCAAAACAGCCTTTATGTGGCACATTGAAAACATAAAGGGCAGTCCTGTCATCTGCCAGTCAGGCCCCCAGCGTCCCCCTGAGGGCCAGGTGGATGTTTTTATTCCTGGTTTACAGGGAAGGAACAGCCACAGAGAAGTTAAGAGACTTGCCCAGGGCTTGGCTGAACCTATGCTGGAGTTAGGATCAAGCATGCCAGCTTCCCAGTCTCTGAGGTTCCTGCTCAGTCCACCTACAGTTCTTCTCCTTCTAAGACAATTGCCCGGCTCCACAGTGGCATTGGGTGAGAAAGGTAAAAATCCTCCCATGTCTCCAAAGCTCATGCAAGCTATATTGCTATTGGTTGAAACTCAGTTGTAACCTTTATTTCCTTTCCATGGTAAAGGCAGCCTTTGAAGAATCCTTAGTAAACCTCTGGACAACTAATTCCCCCTTATTTGTGCCCCACTGCATGTTTCGTGTTAGGACATTTTCCTGATGAATAAAATTTAGAGGAAACACTAACTAATCTGCCATTTTTCATCTTTATGCAAAGACTCTTTCTTGTTCAGTATGTTGGATCCTTCCAAATTTTTTGCTATTTGCCTCAAAGTTTGGAGCCTCTTCACATTCCTCTGCAAAGTATCTCAGATGACCAAGACACAAAGCTTGCTCCACAATATTGTAACCCCAAAGGGGTGTTTAGTTAGCGTCACATTCTCTCCTTGGTGCACTATATTCTTCTCAAAAGCTGGAGTGACCTCTTCCCACTTGAAGGTCAATATCTTAAATCTGTTTTTCTATTAAAACCAGAAAAAAACACTAAAGTATTCATACCAAGATATAACTGATAACAGCTTAAAGTGCTTCTAGGTATCTCTGTCTTTTAAGATCCAAAGCTTTAAACAATGAAGATGTTTCTCTGTGAAAAGTTCAGGTGTGTAATAGGTGGAGGGAGATGGCAATGGTGTGAGGGTCTAAGAGGAGGAGCTCCCCTGGTCCCTGAAATCATGTCAGTGGTTCCTAAGTTTTAGCAGCTACTGGTGTCACATGGGGGGCTTGTTAAAACACAGATGTCTGGCCCCAGCCCTACATTTTCTGATTCATCTGATGCAGGTTAGGGCCCAAGTTTTGGCCTATTTAACCATTTTGAAAGCTGGTTGGAGGACCACACTCTGAATAACCCTGACTTCAGCACTGTCTTTGGACACAAACAGACAGTCCCAGCAAGAACTACTAATGATGCCCAGAATTTAATAAATTAAACTTCTAAAGAGAGATTTAGTCCCCCAGCTAAATTGACCTATGTTTAATTGACCTATAAGAAGCTGGGTGAGGATGGAGATTTTGGTTAAGTTGCCTTGCTTTGTGATCCTTTGTGACCCAGGCCAAGTAGGAAAGGAGACTCTTGAGCTAGGGGCAGTTTATCAAGGACACCTTTTCAAAGTGTTTAGATTTGAGGATTGTTAGCCAGCACTCTAATTGACCTCAGCTGTCACAATGGTACACAAAGAGATGTCACTCGGTACCCAGGGACCAACCATCGGGGGTTTATATAGATCAATATCCACACCTTGAACTGCACTTGAAAGCAAATTAAAAGCCAGTGCAGACTGCACAGTGTACAAGCCAAAGTGTAAGCAATGATTTGCAAAAATTCTTTAATTAGAGTCAATAGAAGCTGTCTCTTGCTTTTGTCCCCCCCATCCGTCCCCTTCCACTTAGCATGCTAGTGATTTTCTTTTTCTTTCAGACATCTCTGCTATTTGTTTGGGGGATGGTACAACACGTGACAATCTAAAAACCCAAATTTTTACAACTATGTATAAACCAGAACCTATAACCACATGGAAAATATATGAGTTAACTTATGTATCCATAAAACCTAAACAGAAGAAACAATTTCTAAAATCCAACTTCAACCTGGGCTTCAACATGGGTGTTTTGATGTTATTCAACATCAGCATGTAAGAGTATATATGTGAGTGTGTTAAAGAAAGAGCAAGAATACATATAGAGTGCTTCCTTACTCTCACCTATAAAAAAAATAAAGAGCAATTTCTTCCATTGTGAACAGTAAAAAAATGAAGAACCATGAGATTAACTTTCAAAGTCTATAAAATGTCCTTTGATATAAAATACAAGGTAAGCTGAATTAATTTTTTGTCTTCCCTGAATCTGGACTTTCAGATTTGGATGAATACCTTCTCCCTACCCCTCTCCCTTCAAGAGAAAACTTCCTAAGAAACTTGAAAGCCAGGCTGGGTTATAACTTCTATTTAAATACACATGTAGACTTTCAAATGAAGGTAAACATCTTCATTACATTTTGTTTTCCCTCTTTCATTCTAGTTACTTCAGCTGTGGTTTTAGCCTTCTTGATGCTGAGTTGTGGGCAATCATTTTCTAAGTGAGTTAAAAGGCCTTTAGGTTAAGCAGTAATTTAAACCATAATAGTTGTAGTCTGTGTGGTGGTTTCCGAAATAGTTCTGCAGAAAGAAAGACACTTCTGTAAAAGTTGGCTTTTCTGTTTCCAAAGTTCAAGCACATTTTAGGTACTGAAAACCATGAATATCCCAGAATGATACAATTGGGTATAAAATCAGATGAATTCCTTTTTTACAACTTGTTTGATGTTCAGGAAACAAATGACTTCCTTTTTCTAAACTGGAAAGTGTGCAAAAATGAGTGGATATGTTAATGTGTTTTGGGTTAAAGTGTTGAAGTTTCATGAGGCTCTTTAGATGTACAAATAAGAGTCAAAATCACCACCAGCAATTCATTCTTGTAGAAGTCCTTAAATGGAATCTCTTCCCCACCATTTCCCTAATCTAATATTCATTTCCTTTTGGAAAAGTGGGGGCAGGATTTGACATGACTTGTAATTCTTGTCTTTCCACAACGGTCATGTAGCAGCTTATCAGCATTTAAAACTGAACTCATTTAACCAAACAACTAGTTGAGGACACATCACATCCCCCAAACTGTGAGGTACTATGAGAAAGTCAAAGTTGTTAGAGAAACAAGATTGATGCAAACACAAAGACCAGAAAATGATGAAAAATGACATTTGATTAGGTACTATGTAGTGAGATGCTGATTATAAGGAAGAAAATGACAGCTTCATCTTATAAAAATTCCAGATTTTCTATCAAGAATCCTGATTCAGAATTTTTCTCTTATTTGGCTGAGAATGAATGGAAAGGAAATACTCAGGAAAGAGGACAGGTGTGGCATCCCCTTCACCAAGCTATCTTAACTTGACTGAATTCTTTAACTTCCTAAACCTACTTTACAGATGAACATCAGTATTTTGACCTACAAAATAGAGATCATAATACCTCACCCATGGTGTAGTGAAGATTAAACAGCCCAGCTAAACTCATAGTATAGATTTTAAAATAGAAAGTAACATAAATGGCAGCTCTTGCCACTATTATAACATGATATGATCATTCTCACCATTTGGCCTAACTTTCTTCAGGTAAAAACATATTTTACCTCCCCAGACGCTATTGTGGGTGTCACAGCCAGCCATGTGGGTCAGAAATCTCAGCTCTCAACTTCCTCTTCTCTAAATTCTCTCTGTTTCTGCTTATACCAACAGAGAGTTTCATGCTTCTGTTCCCTTACTCCTTTCTCAATTTCTCCCTCAATGCTTTCTATCCTAAATAAGTGTTTCATCTTTGAATAAAGAATAACCTGTAACATTTGAATGTCTAGCTCTTCAGAGTGCTCATATGCCTCATCTCATCATTTTGGTCTTCTTGACTTTGTGATAGCCAATAGCCATTTTTGCTTCTGCAAAGGGGGACAAGAAAACACAACTGGCCAAAGGTGACAGACAGCGTGAGACTTAAGCAGAGCCCAGATGACCACCCAGCTCTTCCCCCCAACCCCATGGTTCTGGGTGATTGCCACTGAAATGCTATACCTGGAACTTATCACATTATTTCATGATTTTGCTAGGAAAGCCCTGGGACCTTAGCCTGGTGTTGTGAGAAACCATGATCTAGCTGACATCCACTCGTCTATTCCTTGAGTGACTATTGGGTGCTAACTATGTGGGGAGCACTTTTCTAGGCTCTCATGCAGAAGAAAACCAAAGAGTGCCATTTCTATCCTCATGAACTTCCCATTCTTCTAGGGGGAAGACAGACAAATAAGTAAAATATTTGCATTCTTAGGTATTGATAAAAAGAACAACTGAGAAAAATCAAGTGGAGAAGCAGTATAGAAAGTTAGAGTGGGCAGTGTTGGAGAGCTTGCACTGGCAACAGGGGTGTTGCAACTGTAGATGAGTTTGGCTGGAAAGAGGCGGCAGTGAGAGTGACATTGGGTGAAGATTGAAGGAGGTGAGGGAGTTGGACATTGGGACAACTGGAGGAAGAAAGTTCCAGAGAGCAGACATAGCCAGCGTGGGGCGAGAGCTGGGGCTGTTCTTGAACTGACTGAGAAGCAACAGGCTACGGGCGTAGCTGAGCCAAGGGAGCAGGATGGGGAAAAAAGAGACAATCAGAGGAGTTGGGACGGGTGGCCTAGGCCTCTGCGAATCATTATAAGAACTTTGTTTTTGCCCTGAGTGAAATGTGGAACCACTGCAGGAGTTGGAGCCCTGAGTATTAAATGACTCTAAGAGTTGCTCTTTCAAGCACAGACTCAAAGGGGGATGGCGCAGGGTGGAAGCAATAGGGTAGACAGTGAGAAGGCCGCCATGATCACAGTGGAGACCACCACTGCCTCACACGCATGCCACACTGAGCCAAGTGAACTCATACAGTGGTTAATAACGTCAAGGCTGAGGAATCTTGTGAGTATACCTTGGTTGAATGGTCTGGAAGCCAACCTGAGCTTCCAGACCTTTGGAAATCAGCAGCTGGTTCCTACACTTCAATATTCCTGAAGTAAATCTTGTGGAAGGTGGCTTGGGTTAAAGCATCAAGTTTCTTTTTTGTGGGCTGGACAAACATCAATTCAAGAACTTGGCTTTCGGTGCCCATCAGAAGGTTGGGATTGATAGGAATACACATCTATAACTTTTTTCATTAGGGAAATGAATGTATGACAAAAGGAGTTTGTTTTTGTAGATCTGATCTTTAAAATATGTCAGTCCTTACTGCTAAAATAATAAGAACAAACCATAGAAAGAGATGATAGCAATAGATCTTATTTCCACTCTTACTAGGCTTCTCATTCTTGATTCCTTTCAGGGGCAGGAGAGGGTGTATACCAGGGACAGTGTAAAGCTCTCTGTGTCTCAATCCCTCCCTATAGGAAGGAGACAGTTTGGTGGAGGGATAGTAAGCTGCCAATCATGAAAAGTCACTTTGGGCCTCGGTTTCTTCATCTGTGGAATTAAGAGATTTTTCTGAATGACCCACGAGAGCCATTCTGTAAACATCTATGATACTGTGAGTGGTGAAGAATGGAGGAGAATGATTTCCTTTAACATCTGGTCAAGAATCCAAGTAATCAGTCCCGTCCCTAACTCTTTTGCACACTTACAGTATGTGATCATGCGTAAATCCTTTCACTCTCCGCATCAGAATGATATATTAAACCCATCTTAAGAGCTACCCATGCAATAATTTACCAAACTCTGAGTTTAGAAAAATATAATAAAACCTGGTTTAAATACGGAACATATCTGGATAGATTTTACCAAGCCACATCCACTGATACATTAGGCCCATGGACTCTTTCTCAAGGTCTTGGGTGGGCTTATGCCATATTGGCTGTAGTCCTCTTTTTAAGAGCACAAAGTATGTGGAAATACTTTTATTTGTTTTTATCAATCTCTGGATTCACGTGATATGCTTCAAAAGCCAGCCATACTCTGGGGCTTATCATCTTGGCAGCAAAGGCCACAGCTAGAAGGCCAAGCAAGGGCCCATTTCCTCCCCTTCAGGCCAGCTGGGACCTTCCATTCCCAGACGGAGTTTGTTCCTTTAGTTTAGCCTTAAGGTTGTGTCCTCTAATCAAATGCAAGAAGATTTTTACACTTCTAAGATTTTTACTTAAAAAGTTACCCTCAGATTTACTTTTTAAGGATTCAGTTGAGGTCAACTTTTAATTAGCAGAAGAGGGGCCAGTAAACATGTCCCTTGGAAGTGAAGAGCTGTTATCTTGGGTGGGGAGCATGTGGGAAGAGGAGGGAAATCCTGAAGCCAATTGGTCTCTTCTCACTAGTTGTTCCCAGGCAGAGTCCCACAAACCAGCATGATCTCCACAGGAGACTTCTTTCAGAACCCTGTCTATATTCCTTGGCTGTCCTAAGCTCGGATGTTTTATTTCCATTCACCCAGCACCCAGCACCCATTCTCAACCCTTTTCTTCCTGCCTTCTTGGTTGGTTGAATGATTGTCATCATGGAGTATAAAATTGTGGATCTGAGAATCTCAGGGGTCACTTAGTCCAAATTTCTATGCTTAGTACAGATTCTTTCTGGGATATCTTCCCCACCAAGGGCCACTCTGTTGGTATGTGAGTCTTTGAGTAACAAAGACTCCAGTGCTCTGGAAGGCACTGTGTTAAATGATGAATTATTTTCTTTTAGGAAGTTCTTCCTTTTATTGTACGAAATTCTAGCTCTCTAAGCTTCAATCCATCATGTCTAGTCTCCCAGAATTACTTTGACTAGTGAATCTCAAAATCTAAATACAGCTGGGCATGGTGGTGCATGCCTGTAATCTCAGCAGCTTGGGAGGCTGAGGCAGGAGGATCATGAGTTCAAAGCCAGCCTCAGCAACTTAGGCACTTAGCAACACTGTCTCTAAATAAAACATAAAAAAGGGCTGGGGATGTAGCTCAGTGGTTAAGTGCCCCTGGGTTCAATTCCCAGCACCAAAAAAAAAAAAAAAAAAAACCTAAATGCAAACATTCTCACCTGGCCATTCAAGTCCTCTCTCCATTTTGTTGATTATTTCACTGGTCTACTTTTATAAAAATTCCTATGAAGTCTTGGTGACCCCACATCTAGCAAATCCATGCCTATTTCAAAAGGAAAGGAAGGGGCAGTGTCCTAAGCTAAGGACTTCAGAGCAGACCTTAGTACAGCTCTAACACTTCACTCAGCCCAGGACCTTCTCCTTAGAGAAAATTCCAATGCCTCCTAGGTTCCTTTCCCAGCATTTGACAAGTGATCATAATTTCTAACAGCTTCTAATATCTTGCTTAAAATTAATCCACAATGAATATTTTGACACAAAACCCCAACGGAAATAGCTTCCTATCCAAATTAACTCCAAAAGCAGGAAAAACTTTAAAAGTTTCTGTAATAGACTATGCACAAGCTTGCCTCTAGTAGTTAACTGGGCTCTTCATGACATCTAGTGGTGAAACCTGGGAGAGTTTCTCATACTCTCAAAGCCGCAGGGAAGATGGAAGGAAATCTTTAATCCTATTTGATATTTGCTCTTTGAATATTTTATTTTGTGAAATCGCAAACTGAATTCATTTTTCAATCCATTATAATTATATACTCATCTTTATTTTAGGCATCCTTGTTGTTTTATATCTTTTATATTTGGACTTACTTTCAGATCAAGCACATCTATTTTTTCACAGATGTCAAAGAGAAATATCACCCTCTTTTAGGGGAAAAAAAAGATTTTAGATGAGCATAAATAATTGTGTTTTGATCTAGAAGCATACCACAATTTCTTTTGCACAAACGTATTCATCTTCAAATGTGGTTTTAAGATATTCGAGTGCTGTGAAAGCTGAGTCATTTATAGCTAACCTTGAATGTATTGTTATTCACAATTAGAAGTAGATAAATTTCACAGGCAGAGAAGCTGACAAGTCTTTAAGACTTCACACTTAGTTTTTCAGGAAGAGCTGAAGTTAATTAGAAGTGATTATACATACATTGCCTGTGTGCGTGTGTATTTGTGTTGTTGCACGCAGATACCACAAAGGCCCTGGGAAGGTTGCATTTTTTTATGTTTTAAAAATAAACATAATCTCCTTCCCATGTGTTGCTATAAGCCCAGTAAATCTAGGAAGCTCAGCAGGGTTGAACAAGGTCATTTCTTGTCAGGCCTCCAAGGGGGAGCAGGAAGAACCCTGAGCATCAGATGCTGGCATCCTAATCCCTGCTCAGCACGAGCTTCCCTGGTATGTGGGACGGTCGTGCCAGCGCAGACACACTGGCAGACTGAGGCTTTGACGCCAGCCACCATCCGTCTCAGCACTGTGGCTCTACCTACAGTGCCCTTGTGCGACGGAAATACATCCTCACCCTCTAACAGAGGCAGAATTCCAGCTGAGTTTGCTCATATCTTGGTCTTGGTAAACAGGAAAGTAGTCTTAAAACCATGTATCTAATTGCTCTCTCAAAATCCAGGAGGTTTTGTCAATTTGTTTTGGTTTTTGTTGAATTTAAGCACATATATTAAAAATATATGTACAAATAAATTTAGATATATATTATTACATTCAATTTTACATAACAAATGTATAAATACATATGTATATATTTGAATTCAACAAAAAATATATAATAAAATATCTATAAGATATATAAATCTACTGCCATGGAGAAGAAATAGAACACATACTAAAAGACATTATAAATATGTAGGTAAATAATTTCCCCAGAAGAGCACATGAAAGACAAGAAGTAGTGGCTTCCTGTAGGAGAGGCCTAAAGACTGGGGAAGAGAGGTAGAGAAACAGAGATGAGGAAATTATTCATACTCTTTGAAAACTATCTTTACTATACAGTAAGAAATGCATTTTAACTTTAAGATACTATAAATAATTGTTTCCCAAAAGAGTTTGAAAACTGTGAGTTCCTCACCTTACTGTAAAGTGATGTAAGCTTTGGATTTATGAGCAGAAAATGAATGTGGTGACTTCAGGTTTCCTGTCTAGCATGTAAGGTGCCTGGGAGTCACCACTCTATGTGAGCTACAAGTGAAAACATTCAATAGACTGCAAAATCAACAATTCTTCTTGGATCCGTCAGAGAAGTGAAGTTACTGGGCAAACAATGACCTCCAAAATTGGAGAGGCAGGCGATACAGAGAATTACAGCTTACCGGACACACAACCTCAGGACCCAGTGCCAGGGTGAGAGCATCTAAACTGTAATTGACAGTTGATAGAGGCTCACTGTGGGCAAGGGGTAAAAACTCTGGGGCCCAGTCACAGGAGGTCCTCACGCTTTTGTGAGTTTACTTCCTGGAGCTCTGCTGGGTTCTCAGTGAAGATCAGAGAAGAATCCCTTTGTGATTCCTGCAGGAGGGGAAAACAACCATACTGAAACTTGCCGGAGCATTTTGTTCTTAAGGCCCGCTTTCAGGAGAAACTATTCTACTACCAGAGCCTAACCAGCAAGGGTTTTACTGGAGCTCACCTGACCTGGAGAGGAGAAATATCCAAACTGGGACCACTATATCCAACCTGCCCCTCCTAACAAAGTGGGCACTGAGAAGTATCAGTGAAGTTCACAGTCATAGACACTGAGACTGAGACCTAACTATGGGACTATAGGGCATGTCTCCTCACTCTACATCTTACCATGACATTACCAAAAGTCTCTGTACCACATTTCCTTGTACATCATGTGCCCACCTTCAATAAAATGTTACAAGTCATACTAAAAAGCAAACCCCACCCCTGCCAAAAAAAAAAAAAAAAAAAACAATTTGAAGAGACTGGATGAGCATCAGAACCACAATCAGATATGGCAGAATTGCTAAAATTATCAGAGCAGGATCTTTTTTTAAAACACTAGGATTTAAATACCAAAGGCTTTAATAGAAAAAGAAGACATGCAAAAATAGACAAATAATGTAAGCAAAAATGTGGAAATGCTAAGAATCTAAAAAAAAAAAAAAATGCTAGAGATCAAAAACACTAACAGAGCTGGGCATGGTAGCACACACTTATAGTCATAGCAGCTGGGGAGGCTGAGGCAGGAGGCTCACAAGTTTAAAGCCAGCTTCAGCAATGTAGTGGCCCTAAGCAGCTTAGTAAGACCCTGTCTCTAAATAAAATATAAAAAGGGCTGGAGATGTGGCTCAGTGGTTAAGCGCCCCTGGGGTTAATGCCCAGGGAACCAAACCCAACCCAACCCACTAACAGAAATGAAAAGTGCCTTCGATGGGCTCATTAGTAGACTAGAAATGGCTAAGAAAAGAATCTCTGAGCTTAAGGATATAGATTAGAATCTAAATAAACTGAAGAGCAAAGAGAAAAAAGACAAGAAACAGAACATTCAAGAACTATGGGGCCACTACAAAATATGTAATGTATGTAGATGGGAACGTGAGAAGAATAGAGGAAGAAAGGAACAGAAGAAATATTTGAAACAATAATGACTGAGGATTTCTCCCAAATTAGTGTAAGACATCAAGAACAGATGCAGGAAGCTCAGAGAGTTTGGTGGCTTTGGCAAGATAAATACCAAAAATATAAACTATGTCCAGCCTAATCAAATTTCAAAAAGTCAGAGATAAAATATCTTGAAAGAAGTCAGAGGGAAAAAAACAGCTGACCTACAGAAATGTACCTGGCTTCTCAGAAATCATGCAAGCAAGGCTGTGGAGCAACACCGACCTAGAGTTCTGTATGTTGTGAACTTAACCTTTAAAAGTTAAAAATAAAGAAACGGTTGTGGTGGCGCAAGCCTACAATCCCAGCACTTAGGGAGGCTGAGACAGGAGAATCACGAGTTCAAAGCCAGCCTCAGCAATGGCGAGGTGCTAAGCAACTCAGTGAGACCCTGTCTCTACATAAAAACACAAAATAGGGCTGGGGATGTGACCAAGTGGTCAAGTGCCCGAGTTCAATCTCCAGTACCAAAAAAAAAAAAAAGCTAAGAATAAAGAAAGGCTTTCTTAGACAAAAACAGAGGAATTTGTTGCCTGTAGATCTTGCCTAGCAAGACTTTTAAAAAGTTATTTAGAGAAAAAGAAATTGAGCTAGTGGTACACACTTATAATCCCAGCTACTTGGAAGGCTACAGCAGGAAGATTGCGAGTTCAAGGCCTGCCTGAGCAACTTAGTGAGATTGTCTCAAAATGAAATAAAAAGGGCTGGGGATATAACTCAGAAGGAGAATACTTGCCTAACATATGCTAGGCCCTGGGTTTCAACCTCAGGACCACAAAACTGAAAAAACAAATTTTAGTCATGAAAAGAGAAAGAACACGAAGGAAGGAATATGTGAAGGCAAAATTAAAACTTTCATTTTTCTTGCCTGGCATGATAGAGTATGTCTGTAATCCCAGCACTTAGGGAGGCTGAGACAGGAGAATCACGAGTTCAAAGCCAGACTCAGCAATGGCGAGGCGCTAAGCAACTCCGTGAGACCCTGTCTCTACATAAAACACAAAATAGGGCTGGGAATGTGGCTCAGTGGTCGAGTGCCCCTGAGTTCAATCCCCAGTACCAAAAAAAACCAACTTTCATTTTTCTTATTACTAGTTGATCTGGTAACACTTTGTTCAAAATAATATCAGCTATAAAGTATTTTGTATATTTGCTTATTTGTTTATGCTTATGTGTAAGTTAAATGAATAAACAATGATATAAGGGCAGGAAGAAGGAATTAGGATTATTTTATTGTTACAAAGTTCTTGTACTATCTGTGAAACAATATAGTGTTATTTGAAAGTAGACTTGCAAAATCTAATGCAACCACTAAAAAGAGTAGAAAGAGCAGGGTGTGGTGGTGCATGCCTGTAGTCCCAGTGGCTCTGGAGGATGAGGCAGGAGGATCACAAGTTTAAAACTAGCCTTAGCAATTTAGCAAGGCCCTAAGCAACTTGGTGAAATCCTGTCTCAAAAAATAAAAAGGAATAGGGATGTGTCTCAGTTGTTAAACACTCCTAGGTTCAATTCCTAGTGCCCCGTCCTCCCAATAAGAGTAGAAAGTATACTTGATATGCTAAGAAGAGAAAAAGTGGAATCATATAAAAAACTCAATTAAAACCAAGAAAGAAAGAAAAAATATGGAAGACGAAAAAAACAAAAGGAACAAAGATTAAGGACAACAAATAAAATACAGTAACAACTATGGTAAATATTAATTCAACTTCAAAACTCACTTTAAAAATCAGTGGTCTAAATACATCAGTTAAAAGCAGAGATTGTCAGAGTGGATCAAAAATCAAGCCAACTGTGTGCTGTCTACCAGATACATGAGAATTAAAGACATATGTAGATTAAAATTAAAGGAATAGGCAAAGATTTCATATGCTAACACTAACCAAAGAAAGCAGAGTAACTATTAATTTCAGATAGAGCTGACTTCCGAGCAAGAAAAGCTATCAGAGATAGAGGGCTGTTACAGTATGAAAAAGGGGTCAGTTCTCTAACAAAATATGACAAACCTTAATGTATATGCACCTAAGAACAGATTAGCAAAATATATGAGGCAAAAACTGAAATAACCACCAAGGAAAAATAGATGAACCCACTATTACAGAGACTAACATCCTGGTATCAGAAATAAACATATCCAGCAGCCACAAAATCAGTGAGGACATTGTTGAATTCTATAGCACCATCAATTAACTGGATATAATTGATGAAAAATATCCCATATTCATGAATCAGAAAATTCTATAAACTACTTCATCTAAAAGCAGCAGAGCACACAGTCTACTCAAGCTCACATGGAGCATTTACCAAGATGCATAATATTCTGTCATATATCAACATTGATATTATATCTAAGAATCCTCCAAATCCAAGGACATAGTCACCCTCTGTCAATCATAAAACATATCCTAACAAATTTAGAAGAATAAAAATCATACTGTTAAGGGATTAGAACATGGATCTTAGTATCAATGCGGGTACTAGAACTAATCCCTTGCAGATACTGAGGGACTACTATGATTTGCAAATATTTTTCCCCATCTCTTTTTCTTTCTTGATGGTGTCCTTCACAGCACAAAAGTTTTTAAATTTTATGAAATTCCAATTTACACGTTTTTTTTTGTTTGTTTGCTCATACCTTTGGTGTTATACCTTTATAATCCTTTGCCAAATCCAAGGATGTGGCTAATCCCTGTTTTCTTCTAAGAGTTTTATAGTTTCAGTACCACACTCTTGATTGCTGTTACTGTACAGCAAGTTTTGAAATCAGGAAGTGTGAATTGTCCCCCTTTGTTCTTCTTTTTCAGGATTTTTTGGGATATTTTGGATTCTCTGCAATTTCATATACATTTTTAAATCAGCTTCTCAATTTCTACTAAGAATTCAGCTGAGCTTCTGATATGGATTGCATTAGATTTGTAAATTAGTTGGAGTATGTTGCCATGTTGACGTTTAAATTTTCTGATTCATGAATATGGGATATTTTTCATTTATTTTCACCTTCCTTAATTTGCTTTAATTGTTTTATGATTTTCAGAATATCTTGCTTCCTTTTTTTAAAAAATATTTATTTATTTATTTTTTAGTTTTAGGTGGACAAAATATCTTTGTTTTTATGTGGTGCTGAGGATCGAACCCAGTGCCTCACACGTGCTAGGTGAGCACGCTACCACTGCGCCACAATCCCAGCCCCATCTTGCTTCCTTTGTTAAATATATTCCTGTTTTATTATTTTGATGTTATTATGATTGGAACTTAATTTCCTCTCCAGAGTGTTTATTATAAGTGCATAGAAATCAATTGGTTTTTGGATGTTGAACTTTTTATCCTGCAAACTTGCTGAACTTTTTTATTAGTTCTAATAGTTTTTAGGATAGTCTACATTTGAGATCACATCTTCTGTGAGTGTAGTTGCAATCCTTCACTTCTAATCTACATTATTTTATTTCCTTTTCTTGCCTTATTAACCTGATTGAAACTTCCAATACAATGTTGAAGTGGTGAAAGCAGACGTCTTTGTCTTCTTGCAGCTCTTAGTGGGGGTAAGCACCCAGTCTTTCACAATTAAGTATGATATTAGCTGTGAGTTTTGAAAAATCCCTCTCAGGCTGAGAAACTTTGCTGTTCCTCAATTGTTTTTTATATAAAAGGAGTTGTATTTAAATCTTATACACGTGCACACACATACTGTTTAACAAGACCACCCACTTTGGGCTTACACCATTCTAAGGCAATTGATCATCTGGTTTTATCTAAATATATATGAGATGTTGTTTTAGGTGAAAACTGCTATAGAGAATGTTTTGTAAACCATCTAAAGGGGTCTATCCTAGCCTATCAAATTATTCACCTGTTTTCTTTATGATAAAATTATATGTTCATAAAAATAACTAATGCCTGAAATGATAGGCATATATTAAAAGGAACTGTGATAATAATTGCCTTAGGGCACTCTGAAAAGTGAATATATTGGAGAAAGGATTTTTAGCATTTCCCAAACTCAATGGATTTCATATTTTTATTGGTAAGAGGAAGCAAAACAACAACAAAAAAATGTTGCTGGAAGGAAATAGAAGAGTCCATCAAAAGCTTACCAACCAAGAAAAGCCCAGGGGGCGGTTCCAAGATGGCAACCTAGACGGACGCTGCGGTCAGTCTTTCCAGAACCAGAGATTGAAGTTGTGGAAATACCATCTCCCAGCCAGCTCCTGGACATCATCCTACAGCTGTCCCCACAGGAATTTCACTTGCACGTGTACGCAGGGCCACCAGGCAGCAGCAATTGCCACAAGCAGCGATTGTCACAAGCAGTGTGACTTTAGCAGCAAACAGCGGCAGAGCTCCCCTGTGGGTGGCTGGGAGCCCCAGCCCAGGGCCCATCCCAGGCAGGGCCTGCTTCTACACGAGGGGGCGTGGGACAGTACGTGGGAACAAACTGAACTCAATATAGAACACTGTGAAAAGGCGGCGATTCCACCATTACACCCTGCTGTGAAACCCACACCCAGGACACCAGCGAGGAAAGCCCACCAAGCAAAGGACAACGCCACCTACTGGAGGTGAAAGGAACCATACCTGTTTATTTACATTGAGACTTTTTTTTTTTTACTTTTTTTATTCTTATTTTATCCTTTATCTTTTTCTCCTAATATTTATATTATTTAATCTTTTTATTTCACTGCTCCTTTCTTATTTCCTTTCTTTTTCCTTCCCTCTTTCTCTCTCTCTCTTTTCCTACCCTCTAATCCCCAACAGTTGTGAAACCAAGTATTTGTTATACAGTGGGACATGGTAGATTGGGATTTCTGAACTGTATACTAGAGTGGTATTATATAGTCTTGTAACTCCCACTTGCATATGTTGTATTTTTCTTGCTATCTTCTCTCCTCACTATACTCCCTTTTCTTCCTCCTTACTGGTCTTCCCCAACTCTCGGTCACTCTTTCTAGTAATAGCCAACTTCTCTTGTATTCCTTTTTCATGCTTTCTAAGATCTAATAACCATATCCTCACTTCCTACTATCCCAACAATCTATCCTACACCCCACCTCAAGTTTCCCTAGCCCACCAACACAAACTACAGAACCTTGTGCAAACTTATTGTTTCCATAATAGATTGTAAAGGAACCCATAATTGTTGTATATTGTGACTAAACTGTAAATGTATTTGGGAGCTATTAGGAACTACTTGGTTTGAAACTATATATTGCTTGTATTGAGATCAATCAATATTGGTCTCCCCTTTAAAAGAGAGGTATTGAAACCCTGCAGGGAAACTATACCCGTATAGGAGTACAAACTGTAACAACTTGGATCAGCAGAGCTAGAAAGAAAGACACGCAACCACCATGAAAAAACAAGGGAAGAAAGTGACTCAAACAAACCAAGATAACACACTACTAAAATCCATGGTCAGTACAGCAGAAGAAATGACAGAACAAGAATTTAGGATGTACATAATTAAAATGCTCTGTGACTTAAAAAATGATATAAGAGAGCAAGCCCAGTCAGAAAAAAGACCATTTTGATAAAGAGATACATAGGCAAATACAGGAAGTAAAAGATCACTTCAATAAGGAGATAGAGAATCTGAAAAGGAACCAGACAGAAATCCTTGAAATGAAAGAAACAATAAG
>PVHX01025647.1:0-22007 GCA_004024805.1 Geosciurus inauris | reverse complement strand
TTGAGTTCTTTATATATCCTGGAGATGAGTGCTCTATCAGATGTGTGTGTGGCAAAGATTTGTTCCCAGGATGTCAGCTCTCTGTTCACTTCATTGATTATTTCTTTTGCTGAGAAGAAGCTTTTTAGTTTGAATCCATCCCATTTGTTGATTCTTGATTTTACTTGTTGTGCTATAGGAGTCTTGTTAAGGAAATATGATCCTAATCCGACATGATGAAGATTTGGGCCTATTTTTTCTTCTATTAGATGTTGGGTTTCTGGTGTGATTCCCAGGTCCTTGATCCATTTTGAGTTGAATTTTGTGCATGATGAGAGATAGGGGTTTAGTTTCATTTTGCTGCATATGGATTTCCAGTTTTCCCAGCACCATTTGTTGAAGAGGCTGTCTTTTCTCCAGTGTACGTGTTTCAATTTTTTGCTTAAGTCTGTGTTTTAAAACCCTTTCTTTTGGGGTGGGGGGGATAATCATAGAGTCGGATGAAAGTTATGTATCCGGTTCCTGGAAACACACCCACAGTTTTGCATATTGTTTCAAAGGGCTCAGTGCTTTCTTGAATTCCTCACTACTAAAGTTTGAGTATGGTTTGTCTATCTGAACTCCTGGACTTTAATCTCCAAAGTCTTATGTTAATGGTATTAAGAAGTGAGAAACTTAACTACAGTGTTTAGAAGTTGGTCTTTGGAAAATGCGTGGGTTTGATTAGGCCGTTTAGGGGCACCCCCATGATTCATCCTGGTGACTTTGTAAGAACAGGGACAGAGACTAGACACACAGACAGACCTGCCATCCTGCAATGATGTGAGGTAGCCAAGGCTGCCCACCCAGAGCCTGTACCATGCTTTTTGGTCCATTTTCCAAAACTAAGCCCATTTTCTTGCCTTATGCCAAATAATTTATCTACTTATACCTTGGATTTCAAGCTTTTTCCCTGCCTTAAAATCAATTCCAGTGAAACCAGTCCTGTTCTTTCTTTGGGTGGGGATACTGGAGATTGAACTCAGTAGCACTCTACCACTGAGCAACATCCCCAGTCCCTTTTATTTTGAGACAGTGCCTCGCTAAGTTGCTGAGATTGTCTGTGAACTTGCAATCCTCCTGCCTCAACCTCCTGAGTCACTGGATCACTGGGATTACAGGTGTATACCACCATGCCAGGCTGAAATGCTGTTTTTGATGGCAACACCTTGATGCTTATGTCTTGGTCAATCAGGTCTACTCTAAGTGGTGGGGGAAATTTCTAGCAAAGCTGGTGCATTGCAGTCTCTGGTTTATTTAGGAAAGAACACCAAGCAACAACCCAGGTTAACTAAAGCAGAAAAATGTGTGACCAAAACCACAGTGGCATTATCAAAGCTAGTGCAGGCTAATTTCAGTTTCAGTGTGCTCCAGATCCTTAACACCCCACTGCTTTGCTTTCCTGTGCCCACAGCCACGTCTGACCTTCAGACTGATGGGAAAGGAGCATGCCTTCTGGAAGGAGCTGTGTCAGCTCAAGTCTGTGTTGCTTTTCATCCTCGGGGGCAGCACAGGACATTTCTTAGAAAATCGCACTGGTGATATCTGAGCCATGATTTCAGAGACTTCACAAATGTTAGGGCCCTTGAGTTCAGAACAGCCCTTGAATTTAATGCAGGCCGGCCTGACTTCTACCTGGTGGAACAGCAGGTAGACAAAATGTCAATAGAAATAGAAAAAATAAAAGTTAAAGCTATTGTGTCTTTTTTCTTGCTCACTTTTCTTTAACTATAGGTGTCCACTGCAAAGGACCCAATGGAAGCTAAAGCTTGGAGGGTGGACAGAGAAGCCCAGCCATGCCTAGAAAGTCCAGTGGGACAATATTCATATGTTCAAGGTTCATGCCAGCCATACCGTGCTCCCCATGGGACTGAGGTGTGTTCTGGCCGATGGCAAGTGCTTAATTGCCTGCAGCCAAACTGGAGGATGATAGGGTATGCTGTGCAGGTGGGGCTTATGCAATGCTACCCTCTGTGTCTGTCCCTCCTGTCCAGGCCAGGGACCTTGCTATCTTCTCTATGTCCTGCTTTCTGACTTGTTCTCAATTAGTCTCTTACTAATTGTTAGCTGATTTAGGTTTGATCTATGATAGGGACAGGTCTGTGGACAATGTCATCCTCTGTCTAGTCCTCAACTAACACTATTTGTCCCATAGCCAAGTACAGAATTCAGGCCTGAGGACCAATTTGCCCTGCTTCTTCCTTCCCTACACCCCTCCCTTCTTTCCTCCTCACAAACTGTGGAACTCCTAAGATGTGTCAGGCACGGTGCTCCATGCTAGGGAAGACATAAGCAGAACACTCCCTACTACTTGGAATTTACACTCTAAAGAGAGAGGCTGATCACAAAATGGGGGGAAATGGATGCATTCTGTACAGGGTGTTAGGAGAGGGTGTTCTGATAAGGCTACCAGGAGTGGGCTGAGATGCAGGGGACAGTGAGGGAGACAGCTAGGGGTTCCTTATCAAGGAAAATGCTCTAGGTGAGGGCCTGAGGCAGAGCATTCTGGGAGGGGTAAGGCCCTGCAAGGCAGCTATGCTGGATCAAAAGGAGGAGGCAGTGAGTAGAAGTTCAGGAAGTCAGAGGATCAGTGCCTTGAGGCCATTAAAGGAGTTTGAATTGTAAAGCTCCAGGAAGAAACATCACTGGGGAAGGTCTTAGACAAGAGAGTGATGGGACCCAGTTGTGTTTAATGGATTCATCATGTCTGTTGGCTGGAGAAGAACTAGTCAGGCGAAAACTGCAGCAGGAAGGTCAGCTTCTCAGTCTGGCAGCTCCCCATCACTCTGGAGATCAGCGTCCAGGGGCCCCTGGCTCATCCTTGTGATTGTAATTTTTTTCTTGTTCAAACCCTGATTCTCCTTTATTTTCTAGGTTCTGGGGACTCCCCCACCCCCACTGCCTGGAGCCCTATGCCTGGACAGCCTAGTTTGCCAAACTGCCTAAAGCCCCAGTGCTTCCTTTTCTTGCCCAGGGAGGGACTGTGCAACCTCAGGTGACAGCGTTCTCCCTGATTTCCAGTTAAGCTCTGTGCTGGCAGCTGGAAATCAGATAGGACAGACATAGTTCTGTCCTTGGGGAGCTGGCAATCTGGCAGAGACAGACAGAACATCAAAACAGCAAGGAGACTAATATGCACACAGCTGAAACCAACAAATGCTTCAATTACAAACTTATGTAAGTTCTGTGAAGGACCAAAGAATATAGAATATCATATATCTACAAATATGTATTATATGATATATATCTCTCTATATAAATGTATATATATATCTCCCTCTCTCTATATATATATTTAGACTACAAAATTAGTTCAAAAGTTTGAAAAATTGAACAGCAGATGTACTGAAATTCACAATTCTCATTGTGTGTAAGAGAGAGAGAGAGAGAGAGAGAGAGGGAGGGAGGGAGAGAGGAAGATCTTAGAATCCCATGTTTGTAGTAGCTGGCAAGTGCCAAATTTGCAGGGCACACCAGCAGGCTGAGGTCTCAGGAAGGATTTTATGCTGCTGCCTTGAGGCAGAATTCCTCTTTCAGAAAACCTCAGTCTTTGCTTTTAAGCCCTGCAACTAATTATATGAGGCCCACCCATATTATGGAGGTAATCTGCTTTACTCAAATTCAACTGATTATAAATGTGAACCACATCTAAAAAGTATCTTCACAGAAACAAATAGACTGACTAAAAACTGGGTACTAACCCTCACCAAATTGACAGGTAAAGTTGACACTCATAAAGATTTTACTTTCAATGGGGTGCGTGTAGAATGCCTCTGTGAAAGGGGGATGTTAATATGGAGACTTAAGGTGTGAGAAGGAGCTTGTCATGGGAAGAAAGGGGGGATGCACCCAGGGAGAGAGGCAGAGGAGAACTCCAGTGTTCCATGCACTGCACATGTGTGTGGTCTTCAGAGAGAGGGGGAGATTTGGAGAGTGGAGGGCCTGTTGTTGCAGGGTCCTGCCCCTCAGGATCCTGTAGGCCTGCGTAGGGAGTCTTTATTCCATCCAAAGTGAAAAGAGAAGCCGCAGGGAGGTTTGAAGTGCAGAAGAGCATGATCTTATTTAATCATGGAATGAGCAAAGAGGAGGAATTCATCTTCCTGCTCTTGGGTAGATGGAGTGGATGGGGAGGGAGAGGGAACAGGCCATAATGAATGAGGCACTCGCCTTGGGGGTAAAACCAACAAGACACAAAAACACAGTCATCAAGAGAAATGACATTTTAATGCAATATTTTAAAAAATCAAGATTAATGAATCCCTGATGAGGAAAATACTATAATTTTAAATAAAATTTGGATGCAATAGTGCCATACTAAGCCATACTATGGCTTGAGGCAATAGGGAAGATATGCTGTGTTATACTAGTTTGTGTGTGTATGTGTGTATACATATATATATTTATACATATGGTTAATTAAAAAATTAACCAGAACCATATGTATATGGTTAATTTTTTCAGGAAATTAATTAAAAATATTTAGAAATTGGAAAGTAGGTATATTAAAATGCATGTGATCATCATTTTTTTTCAGTGCTAGAGTTGGTACCCAGAGTCTTGCAAATGTTCTACTACTAAGCTATATCTGCAGCCCTGTGATTATTTTAAATTTAAATATTCAGAAAATTTATTCATTTCTCCTAAATGCATCAAACATATTTTAAAATTAGTTTTTTTACCATTTAGTGCCATTTAATAATTCTCAACGAAAAGATAAGATGTAGACCTTGTTTGCTTCCATTATATCTAGGAAAGCAAAATGATAACAAGTTCTGTTTGAGGTATAAATAAAATATTCAAACTTAAAAATAGAATTGGGTGTTTCAGTATATCTACTGTTGAATTTTTCAATTTTTTGAACTACTTTCATGGTCTGAAAATATTACCATTAAAAATGTACATAAAATCCTGCATATAAAGATACATATTTTCCTTTTAACTTCAGGCACTAATAGGACTTGGGATGGCACTATTGTGTTCTGTCTCTATTTAAAATTTTGATGTTCTGGTCATAGTGGATACGTTTGTATTTACTTAGAGTTCCAAAAACTATTGCATCAAAATATTAATTTTCTTGATTCCTGAGTTTCTGGGAACCTTTTATATTTTGCATTCTGGTGAGTGCTTTATTAGTCCTGGCTTTAGGGAAGGGGGAGGACAGTGACAGCCTTGTGTGGCAGCCCAGGTGAAAGGAATGGTGTTGTGGGGCAGGTTATGGTAGAAATAGAGCTAGAGAACACTTTGCAAGTGTAAATTAGAGTCACCTTGCTGGTTGGTGACATAGGAGTTATTTCTTGCTATGAGGATACTCATTTACTGGTTCTTATTCTCTGTCTTCTTTGGTAATATGGAGGAAAGATATAGTTTTGCTTTCATTTTAGAGTTTCGTCAAAGCCAAATTTTGACATCCCGTATCATTTCTCACTTAGGGCTAAGTCTTTATACTCACAAAATCAGCAATTTTATTTTCGCATTTGGGATATTGAAATAGGAAGGAAATACATTCTCTAGGCAATTCTTTCATAGTCAAGCTATGCAGACCGAATAAATGTGGAGCCAAAGGCTGCTGATCATAATCATGTCAAGGAAATAATCCATTCCATTAAAAAGTCATGTGCCATAAATAAACCAATGTGTTGCTATCGCCTTACAGGATTGTTTCCCATCTGAGACTTACAAATGGTGGATGTAAACTCAGCCCATGGTGATTACTACGAGCGCCTGATGAGTGATTTTTATTAAGTCTTCTAAATTTTAAAGAGTGGAGGGCAAGGGAATATAATAATGATACTCTGTGCATGGTTCCCATGGATATGATCATTTTGACATGGACTGGGCCATTTTCTGGAAGATTTTTTTTTCCTCAATGTCTCATTAATTTTCTTCCTTTTATCGTCCTCTTTTTTTCTTTTTAAGAAAGCATATTCTAGTTTAAACAACATGCTTCCATTGAAAGAGTATGTGCAAATTATCTTTTGTTAGAAGTGAAAGGGCATGTCATGAATGCTTTTCCACTGTAAGGTTTGAAGAATGTATTCTCTCTTCTGGACAGAGAAATAATTGGTTCTCAATGAATAAGGCAATGAAGAATAAAATGTAATTTTCACAGCAGGAATCCAACAGGTATCTTACTTTCAGGCACAGGTGGTCCTCAGCTGCCAGGCTTTCTTCTGTCTCCAGGTGCTATGTATTGGCGTGGGACTTTTATAAGACCCTAAGAGGGTATCACGTTTAGGCCCAGAATAGCAATTTTCAAAGTGACTTTATCAATTGATATTTGCCTAGTCCTTTGGGATACAGTTTTGTACCAAAGACCATGAATTCTCCAAAGCTACTGTGTCTCAGGAGAACAGGTGATGATAAACTCCTCTTCTTTTTAAAATTATATTTATTCAACAAACATGTCACATGATCATGATATGACATGCATAGTGGCTGTAGGTGTAAAACTTACTTAAAGGAATGTTTTGTTAAACTCCTATGGATTTAAAACCTAAGGATGTAATTTTTAGTAGACTTACTAGACTGTGACTTGTAGAAGGAATCCTGGATTCCAGTTGGTGAAAAGATCTTCCTTGGGGACGAAGGCGGGGCAGAGAATGAATTTCACATGGAGGTATGCTGGCTTGCAGCCTAAGCTCCAAGAACCCGAAGAAAGGAGAGAGAACTGCTCCATGGGTGAGTTCCTTCCTTCCTAAGTCCCTCCAGGAGCAGCCCAGCTGGCAATTTCAGCCTACAAGGGTAAAGGTGAGGTGACTTATCCTGGAGTGTCCCCAGGCCCAGGCCTGTGGATGGCTGAAGTCTTCTCTCCATTTGTGTAATTGGGGTGTGTTGCGTCTGCGCTGCTCTGAGGTGGCACACATGTCAGCCACTCACTAATTTTCTTAGACTTCCATTTAATACCAGTTTCTAATTTCTTGGCTTCCACATCTTTTTATTTTTCTTTCAGCTGTGTTTATGAAATGGAGGAATTAATTTGTTATCTCTTAGAGGGAAAAAAGGCCTTGCAGAAATGAAGCTACTTTCTCTTGGTCATTTGTCTTATTTTGAGAATTGTCTATTCAGGCCTTCACTCCTTTTTTTTTTTTTTTTTTTGCATATGATTTATTATTTTTATTTTTGCTGTTGGATTGTTTGAGTGTCTTATATATTTTGGATTAGCCCATTATCAGACACGTGGTTTGCACATATTTTCTCCTAATCTATAAGTTGTCCTTTTACTCTCTCCATTGAGTCTTTTGTTGTGCAGAAGCATTTTGAGTTTGACAGACTTTGTCTTGGTGTTAAAGCAAAATAAAATCATTGCCAAGATGAAAATCACAAAGCTTTCTGCTGTTTTCTTCTAATAGTTTTATGGCTTTAGGTATTATGTTTAAGTTATTAATCTATTTTGAGTCAACTTTTGCATGTGGTATCAGAGAATGGTCCAATTTCATTTTTCTGCATGTGAATATCCAGTTTTCCTAATACCAGTTAATGAAGAGACTGTCCTTTTCCAATTATGTATTCTTGGCATCTTTTCCAAAAATCAGTTGTCTATAAATGCACAGGTTTATTTTAGGACTCCATCTTGCTCCATTTGTCAGAGTGTTTGCTTTTATACCAGTATTATGCTCTTTTGATATCTGTTTGCAATGTTGTTAAATCAAGAAGTGTGATACCTCTAGTTTTGTTCTTCTTGCTCAAGGTTGCTTTGATTTTGGGGGGTCTTTGTGGGTTTTGTAAAGTTTTAGGATTCATTTTTCTATTTATGTAAAGAGAAAAGACATTCAACATCACAATCATCAGGGAAATGCAAATCAAAGCCACAGTGAGATTTTACCTCACACGTGTTACAATGGTTATCATTTAATAAAACAAAAGATGCCAGAGGCTGGTGTAGAGAAGAAGGCACTCTGGCAAACTGTTGGTGGGATTATAACTTGGTACAACCATCATGGTAAACAGTATGAAGTTTCCTCAAAATATTTAAAACACAACTACTATGTGACCCAGTGACATGGTTCCTTGGCCTCCTGGCAACACCTCCAGCCCACTCACTAAGTCCCTCCCCCACCTCAATGGCAGGGAAGTCACAGATCAGTGGCCTGGGCAGGCTGGAGCCACAGGTAGCCAGCAGGAAGGAGCCCGTCATGCTTCAGGGGCCCGAGGTGTGGTGAGCCAAGACATGCTGACCTGTCACCCTGTGCAGCCCTACCCCACCCAGGAGCCATGAGAAAACAGAAGGGGTGGCATACTCCAATGGAGGAAAGTTCAGACTCAATAGCATTAGTACTTTTCTAATAACTGACTAGCATACATTTTGGCCAATAGAGTCACTTTCCAAGACTTGATTAGCATAAATTTGGACCAATAGTATTGACCTGAGAGCTGTATAACCCCCTAGACTTGCACACTCAAGTGGCAACCTGCTGTCCAATTTCCTCTGTCAACTTGCAAGAGCTCTGTCTCTTTTCGTCCCACTTGAAAAAATTCTACTCTTTTACACCCACTCTTCCTCATCCCTGGATTTCATTCTTCATCCTTCATTCTTCAAATTTTTGAGATGAGAACCCGGAAAGAAGAAATTGGCTGTAAACTGTTGGGGTCTACCACAACACTGGAGAGTATAGCCTACCACTAAGAGCGGCAATATGCCACTCGCTAGTAGTGGAGAAGCATCTGGAGCTCACGCTTGCAGGCATCCTCTGTGTGATTAACTGCTAACCCTAAAGTGGGCTTCTTAGCTGCAGACGCAACTTGCCAGCAGAAGTGGATCGACTTTCACCTCAAATTCTGGTTTCACTAGAATTCCTTCTTCCAGGGCATGGACCCAAGGAAATGAAATCACCACCCCATAAAGGTATGTATACTCTCAGGTTCACCGCAGCATTACTCACAATGATCAAGCTGTGGAAACAGATGAAATGTATATTGACAGATGAATGGATAAAGAAACATATGTATAATGAAATACTATTTGGTCTTAAAAGAGAAGGAAATCCTGCCATTTGTGACATAGATGAACCTAAAAGATATTATTCTCAGTAAAAATAACTACTGCATGATGTCACTTATATGTGTCACGAATATAGTTAAACTCAGAATAAATGAGCAGAATGGTAGTTACCAAAGACTGGGAAGGGGGAGAGGGAAATGGGGAGATACCTGCTGGTCAAGGGACACAAAGTTTCAGTTATGCAGGATAAATAAGTTTTGGAGAAATATCATACAGCCTGGTGACTATAGTTAACAATATTGTGTGGTATACTTGAAATTTGCCAAGAGGGTAGGTCTTGAATCTTTTCGATGTGCATGTGCACACAAAGGAAAGAATATGATAACCATGTGAGGTGATGGATATGTTAATTAGCTTGATTATGGTGGAGATCACTTCACAACACGTACATATATCCAAACTTCAAGTTGTACACCTCAAATATGTGTGTTTATTTCTCATTTATGCTTCAATAAATGTGGTTTTAAAAAAGAAGAAATGAAATTACCCACCCAAGTGCAAGCAGCGTGCCTTCAGCTTCTCTCCAGTGGCAGTTCATCCTCGGGGCTGCTGGTGGTGCTGTGGCGCCCTCCTGGAGCCTCTCCTAGGCACAGCCTCTCAGCGCCTTGCTTTTCACCATTATTCTTCCTACATACTGAATGAGGCAATGGCCAGTCCTCATGGCCCAATCCCTCAGAAGAACAATGGAACTCTTGCTTCTTTTCTGCAGCTGTCCTTCTTTTCACTCCTCTCCCAAAAATGTCTCTATTGTGAACCAGTGTAAACAGAGAGGTGCTCCAGATGTGCACTTCATCAGCAGTTGGAGTGATTTTGAAAGCTCTGGACACATGATCGTCTTCTATTCAGGGTACGCTCTGGAGCTCCTTGGCAAACATGGACACAGCAGGACACACAGCACAGAGACAGCATTCCTGGGCCCATCTTTACCACTGTGAGATGAAGGAAGTCCCGGGCTGAGGCTCTGACTTTTAATATATGCAGGGTTTGGGAAGTAAGTGTCTTGTCCATGGTTACATCGTGGAGACCTCCTATTTCAACCACATCAAGCCTGATGCTTGTCCCAGGCTGAGCCTGGTCAGGGGAACCCAGTGCCTTGATTTGAAGCACATTCTCCTTTGGCTGGGTGACATGGGCTGAGTTAATCCAGTTTTTGTCACTGATCAAAATGCCTGACAACGTGGCTGATTCCATAGCTCTGGGCCGGAGGTGAGGTGCAGCCTCATTGCAGAAAAGCATAATGGAGAAAAGCTTCTCAGTTCATGACAGCCAGGAAGCAGAGAGTGGGAGGGCAGGTGATCAAGAAACCAGGGACAAGATCTATAATCCCTTGCCTCTGTGACCTACTTCCTCCAGCCACATCCCACCTGCCTATAGTTAGCACCCACCTACTCCATTAAAATTATGATGGACTGATTAGGTTACACTCTCCTAATCTACCCATTTCACCTCCTGCATTAACAAAGGAGTTGTGCAGGGACACCTCATATTCAAACCATATCAAGCCTGATGCTTGTTCCAAAGGAGCCACTAACTTACTGAGGCCTCAGACAACTCCACTGGGCCTTGACTCTAAAGTAGTGGTCAACGTGGGGCACACCCATGCCTATTTCCAAGTCCCTGCCTCCCCAGGCTCTTTTCCCATTGAGCCCTGCCTGGTTGTAGAATCCTCCAGGGCACTATTAATTCACCAACTTGCACCCCCACTGAATTCTGTTTTCCCTGCCTCTCCCCTCATAAAATGAGAGATATACTGTATCACTAGCTTTCCAACAGTGTTTACAGAAGGAATCTTTCTTCAGATGTCGTTTCATGTGGAAACCCTACATGCAAATACAATTGATCTTCAATATTTATGGATTCTGTATTTGTGAATTTGCCTAGGTGCTAAAATTAATTTGTAACTCCCAAATCAATACTTTCTGGGAAACATTTGCTGCTGGATGTGTATGTTTCCAGCTAAGGTCGAGCCAGGCTCTGTCTTTCTTTTGGGCTTCATGCAATGATGGACAGGGGAAGAAAGCAGCTGCAGGTGGTGGATGGTACAGGAAGCTCTGTTCTGAGGCCAGCTGGATGGGTTTGAATCCCAGCCTTGGCACCTGTTCATGGGGTGGCCTCAGGCGAGTCACTAAACACTTCTGATCCTCATTTTCTTCTTTATAAAACAGAGACAATAGAATGTAGCAGTGAGTGGATTTAGGAAGAAAAAAAAACACACCAAAAATACCTCCAACTCATTTTCTCCACAGTACTTTCATAACATGCTTCTTACACCAGGTGTGTTTGATTGTTTGCCTTCCCATCAGGCCAGCAATATTGCAGCAATGGACACTAGCTGGGTGTCCTCTAATTCAACTCTGCCTAACACTGCCTGCTTGGAGATCTCATCAGAGACCACAGGTTGAGGGATTTGTTCCCAAAACCACCATGCTGTTCAGGTGTTAGTCATAAGCCCCAGGTTGTTTTACCTGTGCTTCTGACCAACAGGCTATAAAATAGGGTTCACACAATACCCTCCTCAGGTTCAATTAATTTTCTAGAGCAGCTGACAGAACTCAGGAGAACACTGGCTTATGTTTACTGGTTTATTAGGAAAGATATTACAAGAGTACCATTGAACACCAGTTGAAGAGGAGCATGGGGCAAAATTTGTTGGAAGGGATGCAGAACTTCCACGTCCTCTCTGGGTAAGCCGGCCTCCAGAAATCTCTATATGTTTAGTTATTTGGAAGCTTCCCAAACCCCATCCTTCTAGATTCTTATGGAGGCTTTATTACATAGGCATGATTGATTAAATTAGTGGCCATTGGTGATAAGCTTAGCCTTCAGCCTCTCTTCTTTCGTTACGGTCTGAATCTAGAATGTTGCACAAAGGTTCATGTATCCCAGTGCAGCAGTGTTCAAAGTGGACATTTGGGGAAGTGAATAGATTGTGAAAGGTCTGACCTCATAAATGAATCGACTCATTAAGGGATCCATAACTGAATGCACTGCTGGGAGGAAATTGTAGGAGACGAGACCTAGTTGGAGGAGTAGATCCTTGAGGGTGTGCCTTTAGGGACCACATGTTGTCCCCAGCCCCTTATCTCTCTCTCTCTGCTTCCCAGTTGTAGTGAGGTGAGCAGTTTTTCTTTACCATGCCTTTCTGCCGTGATATTCTGCCTTACCGTAGGCCCAAAGTGATGGAGCCCACTGACTGTGGACTGAAACCTCTGAAATCATGAGCCAAAACAAATCTTTCCTCCTTTATGTTGTTTTTATTAGGTATTTTGTCACAGCAACGAAAAGCCAACTAACATAGCCTTGAATTTGAGAGTGGGCCTGGAAGTCCCAACTCTCCATGTGTTTGTCTTTCTAGTGACCAGTCCTCGGCCTAACGGCATCCAGGGGCTCCCAGTCATTAGTTAACTCATTGGTAGAAAAAGGGACACTTATTACTATAGAGATTTCAAGGACTTTTAGGGTTTTTTACACCAGGAATCAGAGAAAAAAACCCAAATAGATATTTCATGATATCCCAATTAGGATGAGTTGGTTTTTAAGGTTTACGTTTATACTTTCTGTTAGATTTCTCCTAGAAACAATGACTTATTTATTAGTTCAGAGCTCAAAGACTTAGCACCACGTAAGTGACGGGAGTAGCGAGGTTGAACTGTATACCAAGTGCTGAGCTGGCCTTGGGGCCTGCAGTTGACTTTTTGTCCTAGAGGGGCATGTGAGGACCACAGCATGGCAGACCCTGGACCTGTGGCCTGAGAGCCGCCAGCAGGACACCCTGGCTGGGCCTCTGTGATGGTTCTGTGTGGTGGGCTGGGCCCCTAATCTAAGAGGGAGATGCTGCTAATCCAGGCAGGAGGGCAGCCCTGCTCAGTAGAGGGCTAATAATTTTTCTTCCTTCCTGAAGAATTTTTCAAGAAAATTCTTTGGGGAAGTCTCAGCAGAACCAAAGGGACCCATTTTTATTTATGTGATCAAGATATCAGATCCAGAAATGCCTTTGCATTTGGCTTTCTCTTCTGTTTCTTTACTGGAATGAAGTGTGACCATGTGAGCCTTAAACACTGTGGTTGTGTGTGTGTGTGTGTGTATGTGTGTGTGTGTGTCTGGTGTGTGTTACTGGTGTGTGTGTCTGGTGTGTGCACACAAGTTAGAGGTGAGGTATTAGGTCAGGAGAAGGAAGGCAAGCAGCAAACTAGCAGAGTTTCAAGACAGACAAGAGCTGTGAACTTCCTCAGTGAGGCAGCTTCCATGGCTGAGACCAACTGAAAAGCTAATGTCAAAATCCTTTCCCTTCTCAGTGTTTGCACCACAGTGCACAACCTCCCAGGTGAGGCCTCCAGGCTGATCAAAAAGAGAAAGCTGGCCTCAGCCTCCCACATACCCTCTCTCCCTCCTCTCTCTTCCTCCTTCCCCCCCTTTCTATCAGGTGCTGCTTTCTTCAGCTGTCCTTCCCCTTTCTCGCCCAAGACTGTGACTGGATTTCTTTGTGGATAACTGTGATAACTGTTCCTGACTTTAAAGTCAGCTCATGTCACAAGTCCCTGGCCCCTGCCTACTCGGATTCTGTTTCCTTTTCAGAGAAGGGAGAGCCCAGTGCTGTCATGGGCCTGGAGAGCCCGGGGCTTCCTTCATCCACTTCCCTGCCTTGGTTCTTGAACTTGTTATCAAAAGTTAAACACACAAGAGATAGTGGGTGACACAAAGAAATGACTGCATCCTTGTCCTCAAAGGAAAGGGCTGCAGCTAGAGAGTGTTCTGCAAGAGCCACCTCCATAGGACATCACTGGCCAGAGCATGGGGACCTTGTGGGTCCTGAAGGGATAGTGGTAGGCTGTAGGAAGCTTGTGACAGGCCCCTGTGGCGATGGTGGCCTCCAACCTGCTTGACAGTATTACCTCCAGCAGGCCAGGAGAAGGGCTCATTGTAGGACACCTGCTTCAGCATCACAGTGTTAAAAGGACTTTTAGGATGTTACATTCTGGCATCCAACTTCTCACTCACAGGACAGATTGGCCCTGAGAGGGGCAGAGACTTAGAGGCTGTGCTGAGATTAGAATCAGGCAACACTGCTCTCCTGCTGGTCATTCATTTACTTACGTGTGACAGATAATCTCTGAGTGCCTACTAGGTGCCAAGTACTTTCCTGGGTGCTGGAGACTCTGGAATCTCCACTGACTCAACCACCTAAGCATTGCCAAGTGGTCTTTGGGAAAGTAACTTTGCATTTGGGACCAGTGAGACATTGTACTATGTGATGTCCCTACCGACTACTTAGAAAGTCCCTGACCAAGTGCCCCTCTCACTTGCAGCAATCTCTTGGGTCAGGAGGGATGTTGGGGATACTAAAACTCCAGGAGAATGCTGAGCTGACCATCCTAGTTTCCCCACTTGAGCCAAAGGCACTCAACTTCTAAGTATTTTATTGGTTAACAATTTATAAGACTATTGTGCAAAGAGTTTTATGGTTAAAAATAAAAAAGATTGAAAACCCATTATCCTACTGAACCAGCCTCAGAGTTGGAAGGAGACTGTGACTTTCTAACTCCGAATCAAACTCTAGCTTGTGGCAAAGTACTTCACTTATAACTGCCTCACACAATTTATCTGGGACTAAGAATAATCATAATAATTGATAATATCTTACACATAGCTCTCTCTACATATTAATAATAATTTCATATACAATGAGTTATTAAATATAAATTTCCTCTTTCCCACTATCATAGTAACAATAGACAAAACATTGTTCAACTTTTGGAAGAAGCAAAGGCATAAACCACTTCTATAGCATAAACTATCCCTAAATGGATAGTTTCTGTTTAATAATAGAGTAGGCTACAAGGACATATTTTTCCTATAGCCTAGTCTCATTTTTTAAAAAAAGCCCTTATATATTTGGGTCTCTTACTTATCAATAATTAAATGAGATCATGGAATAAATATTGCAGTGTTCCCCCTTCCCCTCTTCCTTTCCACATGGGCACTTTGACATTTTGTGCTGCGGAGTGCCTGACAAATTTGTCTACCACGGAGGAATAAACTGCCTTTCCAACCCAAAGGGGAGCCCAACAGTGTCTGCTCTTATAAGAAGATGTAAAATATATGCCTTGATTAAAAGAAAATGTCAACAAGGGGAAATATTGGGCTTTCCTCTTGACTGCAGCCAGCAGCCCTAAAGCAAAGGTTGAGACCATGAGAAATTAAAAGCTGTGTGCACAAAGCCCCTGATCCCCACATCACTTCATCATACCATGTTCTGTTGGGGTATTTTATACAGAAGAAACACTTCTCTGATGCATGCATCCAAATCCCATGGCTATTCATTTCCTCTTTTCTTTATATTTCTGTTTCTTAATTTCAAAATTATGACAGTTCATACATAAAAAAGATTTCTGTTACATGTTTATATTTAAGACATGAAGAATGACTAACAGCTTATACTCATCATGCTGTTTAAGAACATTGCTAGTATTTTGCAATCACATTACTCTCCTTTATTCACAGGAGTAAATAATAGTCTAATTGTTGTGTTTGTCTCTTACTTGCTTTTTATTATAGCTTTATTGCAAAAGCATGAGTTTAGCTTTTGTGTGGCTTTTTGAATAGTATGATTATGATTTTGTCCACAACTGTTTTTATTCCATGCTTCATAAATGTATTTTTAGAAAAATCTATTAATATAATTTAACTGTAATTAATTAATTTTAACTGTACAGTAATAGTCTGTAGAAGTAATGGACCAAAATTTATCCACTTTCATATTAAAAGGCATTGCTTCCAGTTGTGGTTTTATTTGTTTGTTTGCATTAGAAACATTCTGGAGCATGCTCTCTGGTGTTCCAGTGCTCCATTTTTCCTAGGGAGTAATTCCTAGGAGTGGAATCATGGATGCATATGGCATGTACATCTTCAACTTTACTAATATCAAATTGCTTTCTAAAATGGTTACACTCTCATCGCAGTTCCTGAGAGCTCCATTGCCCCATAACTGCACTGACATTAGGTATTCTTTAACTTTTAAAAATTTTCCCTCTGTCCAGCTGTAGTTTTCATTTGCATTTCTTGTGTTACTATTAAGGTTAGCATCTTTTCAAGCAATTGGCCATGTGCTTTCATTTCTGGGAAAATGTTCACATCTTTTGTCTATTTTTCTATTTATTTTTTTTTGTTAATATGCTGGATGCCAGCTTTTTGTCCCTTCTATGTGTTAAAAATCTCTTGGGTTTAGGCTTGGTTTTTTATGTCATTAGATTGTTGTTTAATGAACAAGGCATCTTAGATGAGTGTCAAAATGCTCATTTTGGGTAATTATTTTGTGGTTTGTTCTTTACACACGTGTCAGAATACATACCCAAAGCTTTGAAGATATTTTCATATAAAAATCTAGACTTCTTGCCTTTTCCACTTAATTCTCTGTTCCACCCGCTATTAATTTTTGTGCATAGCATCAAGTATGCGACACATGTTTTTCCCCAATTGGATAACAGATGTTCCACCACTGTTTTTTACATAGTCCATTGTCTCCTTGATCTGCGGTATCACTTCTTTCTTTTCTCTCCCATTTGGTTTAGAGACTTCTTCCTCCTTTATACCTGGGTACGGAGGATGAAGTTGATCATCACACATAGCTCAAGTGATGACAATTATTGGTTCCTGGAAGCTTCTTATTGTTTACTCTTCCTTCCTTCCTTTCTCCTTCTCTCCCTTTCTTCATTTTTCCCTCAAACTTTCATTGCCCACTCCCATTTACCTATTTTCCATAGACAATCTTTCTGAAGTGTATAGTGTATCTTTTTGGTTTTTCTGTATATGGTCTTTACACACACACACACCTTTACTGAGCTATAGTTTATATATAATAAAATTTGCCCATTCTAAGTGTATAGTTCAAAGAATTTTGATAAATGCATATAATCATGTAATTACTATAGTGGCACCCCCTGCTCCACCAATGCATCTTTTTTTTTTTTTGGTACTGGAGATTGAACTCAGGGATACTCGACAACTGAGCCACATCTCCAGCCCTATTTTTTGTGTTTTATGTAGAGACAGGGTCTCACTAAGTTACTTAGCGCCTTGCTGTTGCTGAGGCTGGCTTTGAACTCGCTATTCTCCTGTCTCAGCCTCCCTAAATGCTGGAATTATAGGCGTGCGCCACCACGCCCTGCCACCAATGCACTTCATTAAGCTTCTCCAGAAACCCTCACCGTAATTGTTCTATCAGTAAAGATTTCTGCAAAAGAGCTCAGTGTGGCTAGAACTTCCTATTTCCTGTTTCTCTATCTTGCAAATCTAAGTTTACCTGTGGACTTGATGATGCAATTCCGCTTTCGTGTTAAGACTTGTAAAACCTCTGACTGTTATAAAAAATGGGACCAAAAAAAGCACTTTGTGAGAACTCAAAGAAAACAAAAAACCTTTTATGTAGACTCCTACAAAAATGTAAACCTCCAAGCCCCCCCACCCTTGCTGATTATCAAGTTCAAAGAATTTCTAGACTCATGGTCCAGAGAATCTTTCAGGCACAAGCCACTTTCTCTGGACCAGCAACAGCCAATAGACCTGCTTCCTGAAAATTCCTCGGGTGTCCAGCCTCTTCTGTCCTACATCAATTATGACTACTATCAAGAGAGAGGATATTTCTAAGAAGTTCCCCATGGGCCTTTGTGTTCAATGAATTCCCTTTACTATTAGCCTCTGGCAAAAACTTATTAGGTTTCTGATTCTATATTTTTTCTTCTCTGAAAGTCCAAATAAATGGAATCATATTATAATCTCAATCTGCTATTTTCTCACTTGACATAAGTTCCTGAGATGCACCCATGTGGCTTTGTGTATCCGTAGTTCATTCATTTTATTGCTAAGTGGGATTTCATTGTGTGGGCATTGTATTATTCATTTATTCATTCAGGGATTGATGGCTTAATGAGTTGTTTCCCAGTATGAGGTGTTTATTGTAAAACTGTTAGGAACATTATATATAAAACTTACTGTGGAAATATATCATTGGTGTTTTAGGCCATTTCCTAGAAGGGCATTTTTAGGTTGTATGAAAAGAGTATATCTAATTTAATTGTATTCAAAATTGTTAGCCTGTTTTCCAAAGCAACTGTTTAATGTGTAGCTAAGAATGAGTATTTCAGTTTTTCTTTATCCTTACCAATGAAAATGTTGTCAGTATTTTAAATTATTTTCTGTCTAGTAGCCATATTGTAGTATCTTATTTTGGTTTTAATTTGCACTTCCTTAATGACTGCTACTATTGATATTTTTCAACAGGGCTTTTGGCCATCTTTAAGGCTATAAGGTATTGGTTCCCTCCTTTTTTCCTTTGGTTGCTTTCTGGTTGCTTAATGAATTGTAATGTTCATATATATTCTGGCAATAGTCCTTTAGTAGATATACGTTTTGTAAATATTTTCTTCTGGATATGACTTACTTTTCTATTTTAATAATGTTTTTCAAAAGGTACCACTAAAATACTTTTATTCATCAAATCTAATTATTCATCAATTTTATGGTATGAGTTCAAGTTTGATAGTCATTTCTTGCATGAATATCCACTTGTTTCAACTCCATTTGTTGAAAAGACCACCTCCTCCTCCCCACTGAACTGCTTTAGTTTCTTTAGCTTTAGAATAAGTCTGGAAGTCAGAGGAAGTCTTCCAGCTGTTTTCTTCTTCTCAAAAAAAAAGAAACAACTTTTTAAACTATTCTAGGTCTTCTACATTCCCATGTAGCTTTTAAAATCAACTAGAAATTTTTTTATACAAAAAATGGCTTGCTTATTTATTTATTTATTTTTTTGAACTGGAGATTGAACTTAGGGCGACTCAACCACTGAACCACATCCCCAGCCCTATTTTGTGTTTTATGTAGAGACAGAGTCTCACTGAGTTGCTTAGTGCCTCGCCATTGCTGAGGCTGGCTTTGAACTCGCGATTCTCCTGTCTCAGCCTCCCTAAGTGCTGGGATTACAGGCTTGTGCCACCGCGCCTGGCTGACTTTCTTATATTTTAACAATATTGAATTTTTCATCAATATCTCTCCACTTATTTAGGTTTTCTTTCTTTATTATTGTTATTTTCTCAGCCACATTTTCCAGTCTTCACTCACTTTACTTCTCTATTTTCAAATTATTTATTACTAATATATGAAAGTACAATGCACTTATGTTTGTGTATTGATCTTCTGTCTTATGGCCTTGCTAAAAACTCCTTGTGAGTTCTGTTTTTATGGATTTCTTAGAATTAGTTTATGCCATTTGTGGAAAAAATGTGATTCTCTTTGTTTTCCCTCAATTCTTCTTCTTCTCTTTCTTAATCTTGCTTTGTTCCACTAGCTACATACAATATTAAATACAAGTGGTCAGGATAGACATTCTTGCATTATTATTAAAATTAACACCTTCTTTCTTAGATAACCATGTATGGTGTTAGGAGTAGATTTGTAGTAAATACATTTGGTCAAGTTGAAATGTCCTTCTAATTCTGCTCGGCAGAGAATTTTAATTATGCACAGGTGTTGAATTTGAATTTTGTCAAATGCTTATTTTGAATCTATTTGAGATGATCATGTTGCTGTTTTTAAAAAGTTCTTTAATATGGCTAATAACATGGTTGATTTTTTCAAAACATCAAACCAATCTTGAATTTCTGGGATAAACATTACTTGTTTATGATGGACCATGCTTTTTTATAAATTGCTGGATTTGATTTGCTAAAATTTTGTTGAGGATCCCCACAATTATGTTCTATTACTTTCCTTTTGTCTCTGTAGAAAATTACCATGAATTTAGTAGCTTAGAATAGCACAGATTCATTTTCTTACACTTCTAGGGGTCATGATTGGCTATTTCAGTGGAATAAAGTCAAGGTAATGGCAGGCCTGGCTCCTCTGAACACTGAAGGGAGACTCAGTGTCCTTGAATTTCCCTGCTTCTGTGGTCCCTTCTTCCATTTTCAGAGCACATACCTCCAGTCTCTGCTTTCGTCACTATACTGTTGTCCCCTCTAATTCTCACTCCTCTTCTGCCCCTTTCACAGGACGACTGTGATCCCATCAGGCTTGACTGGATAATCTAGGATGATCTCAGTCTCCAAATCTTTGATTTAATCCCATTTACAAAGTCCTTTTCACCTTTTAGGGCAATATCTACAGATTCCAAGGATTAGAGTATAGACACAGTTGTGGGGGGGCATTATTCAATCTATCACATATGTTCATGAGAGTCTCTAGTTATCTTTTCTTGTAAAGTTTGATATGGTTTTGGTATCAGGGTAATACTGACCTCATTAAACCAGTTGAGACATATTCTCTCTTTTGTTTCTTGAAAGTATATATATTGAACTGGTACAATTTCTTCCTTAGGTTCATGGTAGAATTCATCACTGAAGCCATCTACCCCTCAACAAGGTCTTACCTGAACCTCTAATCTACACCTAGGCCAGGTCACCCTTGATAAAAGAACACCTTTGTTCTTGAAAAGAACACCTTTTCCTCAGAACACTCAATAAAACTCATAATGATATTCATATTGGTGTGATCTATCTTCCCACCAGGATATGAGCAGGAAATATGAGTGTCTATTTTACTGACAAATCCCCAGCACCTATCAATGTATTTGGCATGTATTTATTATTCAGCACATGTTTTTTGACTGAATGAATGAAAGATTGCATTTTTATCTCATGAGATATACTTGGAGTCTCATAAATACTCCCTCCTCCTTTTTTTTATTAAGTTCGTTCAAGTTGGTTACCCTTTCTAGTATCTGAAAGTGTCTTAGAAATAGTCAAGGGAAACCTGGTATTTTGTAGAAGGCTGGGGCAGATAATCTGTTTCCAGTAAAATCTAAAGAGTCTGGAAATTTCATAGCCCTGAGGATGATGGAAGAATAGAGTGGAAAGAAGAATCAAATGCCCTGGATGGGCCCAGACCCTAGGTTCTGCCCTCCAGATGCCTGCTGGGCATGCAAATGAGCAAGGCCAAAGGCCATATCAGAGTCCTGGAGCTCAAAGAGTAGAATCTAGAACAAACAGTGTGCAGCCCACCTTTGTGCAGACATTCAGATTATCTTCAACCCTGCATCTGTAGGTCCATGAGTTGCTGCCTCTCTCCCCCTAACTTATGTCCTCTTCCTTTGCCAAGGACAAACATGCAAACACACACGTTCAGATGCACATGTCTCTAAATCTGTAAACACACCTTCAAGTTCAGTAGACTGAGCAGTAAGATAGTCTCTTCCATTTATTTCACCTGAATTTATTAAAAGGTAAAGAAATAAAAATCAGCTCAGGCAGAAATTGTACTTCCAATTTAATTTTTTTCTCTACAGGAATTTTATGTATCTTTAATTTCCCCAACTGGCTTTCTTAGAATGGTTGTTGTCTGGGTGGAATGTCCCCACGGTCCTTGAAGTCACACTTGCCTAGGTCATTGCTCCTGCCCAGAGATCAGCCATTGACTTTCAAATCTTGAATAATTGCAAGGAATTGAAAAAACTCTAGAGAAGGCAATCAAGGAAAATAAATGTGTCCTCAGATGCCCTTTGCTCACTCAGGCTGACAAGTGTAGATTATGTTTTTTGAAATACTTTCCACCCTGCTAGAGAGTGTCGCCTAGTGCTATCCATGAAGGGAATAAAGTCTGCATTGTTACACACTGCTCCGTTGTTTATGAAATGACATGAATATGAAATGAAAGACTTATTAAGTCATCGGCCCCACAGTGCCAGGATAGACTTCTTCATTAATAGTTCATTTAGTCTATACTATTTGGGCATTTACAAAGGGTTACATATAGCAGAGCTGGACAAGGTCAGGGCAGAGTTCGATTCATCTTTAAATCTGCAGAACCTAGCTCATTAAAGGTATCCAATAAATGTACATTAAATGGATTAAAATTCATATTTTTTCTAAGGCCAAGTCTTTGAGATTTTGAATATTTTCTGGTTTGTTTATTGAATTGACATTTATTATCTGCAAATATTTAG
>PVHX01025646.1:0-22038 GCA_004024805.1 Geosciurus inauris | reverse complement strand
CACAGTTAGGCTAGAGATCTCGAGGCTATAACGCCTTTGTGGCCACTTAATATCAAGATGGTTTTATGAGCTCTTACCTGAAACCTGAACCAGACCAGATGGAGTCCACCGGCGTCCCGGGTGGAGTCCTGACTTGGGGCAACGCGCTGCGTCCAGCTTGGCCCTCAAGTCCCAGATGGTATACCAATACAGATTTGACCTGTTCCTCAAGGGGCATTAATTCCCCTCAGTAGAGAGGATCAATTCCCCGTTCCACACTCCCAGGAAGGAGAGCGGGTGGAGCAACTGGGAAGGGGCTTCCCGGCCAACGCACCAAATGTTGCATCCAACCGGCACCTCTCCCCAAGAAGTGCAGCCCAGACAACTCTGCAGAAGCAGCAAAGTTTATTGAGGAAATAGGCACACAGGCCAATCGATTGGGGTCAGCTCTCCTTTCCTTCAGAGAGTGACCCCGAAGTGAGGGTTTCAGAGGTTATTATAGGGTGGGCAGCTACATGATTCAGAACAACAGGATTTGGCAGGTATTCAACCTATAGTTATTTACAGTTCAACCGTGACAGTGCTTCCTATGTCCCTTTTCAGTTCCTGGAACTTTAGGTAACTGGCCAGGGGGTCTGGCAGCCTGTGGTTTTGCACTCCCATCTGTGAGAAGCAAGCACAGCAAAGCATTAATCACAGAAGCACAAAGAGCAGGTTAGCAAATACATGCAGCCCTGAGCCAGAGTGACTCCATTTTGTGTTAGGATTTTACACTAAGATGAGATAAAAAGCACAGATTTTGAGAGAATATCAGGTAGGATAAGTACCAAATATAAATAGCTGATTAAATAAAGTGATACCTAGTCAACTCATAACCAAATTACAGAAACCTAAAAACAAAGAAAAAATTTTGAAAGAAGAAAGAAAACTAATTGCCTTATTTATATAGCTATAGAAAGATAAGAAATTCATTGGATAGCACAATAATCAATTTATATCTTCAGCTGATGTTCCTAACACAGTCCTTTTCTCCATTGTAGGCATAGCCAACAATGAGCCAATATCCATGTGAATTCCACAATTTGAGTCTTTTTTAAATTCAATCTGCCAGTCTATGTCTTTCAATTGATGAGTTTAGGCCATTAACGTTTAGAATTATTATTGAAATATGGCTTGTATTCCCATTCATTTTAGTTTATTTTTGGTTTGTAACTTGACTTGGTTTCTCCTTTGATTGGCTTTTCCTTTAGTGTAGTTCCTCCCTTTGCCAATTTTCATTGTTGTTTTTCATTTCCTCCTTGTGGACTATTTTGCCAAGAATGCTCTCTAGTGCAGGCTTTCTTGCTGTAAATTCTTTTAACTTTTGTTTATCATGAAAGGTTTTTATTTCATCATCAAATCTGAAGCTTAATTTTGCTGGATATAAGATTCTTGGTTGGCACTCATTTTCTTTCAGATATGTTGTTCCAGGACCTCCTGGCTTTGAGTGTTGGGTTGAAAAATCTGCTGAAATCTGGATTGGTTTCCCCCTGTATGTAATCTGCTCCTTCTCTCTTGCAGCTTTTAAAATTCTATCCTTATTGTGTTTGGTAGGCATTTTCATTATAATGTGACTTGGTGTGGATCTGTTGTAGTTTTGTACATTTGGTGTCCTGTAAGTCTCTTGTATTTGATTTTCCAATTCATTCTTCATGTTTGGGAAAATTTCTGATATTATTTCATTGAAGAGATTGTGCATTCCTTTGGTTTGTACCTCTGTGCCTTCCTCTACCCCAATAATTCTTAGATTTGGTCTTTTCATGTTATCCCATAATTCCTGGCTGTTCTGTTCATGGTTGCTTATCATCTTCATTGTGTGGTCAACTTTATTTTCAAGATTATATATTTTGTCTTCATTGTCTGAGTTTCTGTCTTCCAAGTTCTCTAGTCTATGGGCAATGCTTTCTATTGAATGTTTTATTTGGTGTACTGTTTCCTTCATTTCAAGGATTTCTGATTTTTTTTATGTCTCCCTTTCTTGAAGTAATCTTTTTCTCCCTGTATTTGCTCTCTTAACTCTGTTGGAGTAATCAATTGTTGCCTATATTTGCTTTCTTATATTATTCTGTGCTTCACAGATCATTTTAATTATGTACATTCAGAGCTCCTCCTCTGACATTTCATCTACTATGCTGTCAATGGATTCTATTGTTGCAGCATCTTGGTTTGTTTGGAGCATTTCCCCCGTTTTTTCCTGTTGTTCACGTGTCTTCCTCTCTAGCAGTGCTGATCTGAGGTATTACAGTTTCTACCCTATAATCTTGTAGTGTCCCTGCAAGTTACCAATACCTCACCTCTGGTGAAACCAGGCCTGCAGGGACTTCGGGGATGATCTTCCTGGTCTTGGCTGTTGACTGTAGATGGATGTAGGCAGGGACAACCACCAGTTGGTAGATGGGGGGGGGGGCTGCAGCATGGTCGGTCTCCTCCGCGCGCATTGGCCTGGGGTCGGTTTGCTCCGCCTCCTCCGCCATTGGCCGAGACTGGTATGTCCACCATTTACTCTTTATTTCCTCAATGTGCAGGAGAGTGGGGCCCTGTGGGTACTTACTTGGAGGGCTTTTCTGCACCCGACCTTACAGTCTCCTGTTCTAACATATAACATATCACACGTGTGAGTAAAGTCCATTCACTATCTGCCAGTTAGAAGGGGAAACCTGCCAGCCACATGTTTGTCTAAGACTAGATCTGCTTGTCAGAAAATTCCTAGTATTACTGTCAGGTTACAAGTCAGTACAATCCCACTGATTCACTGTGAACTGCCTTAGTCTGTAGAACAGTGAGCACTAATCTCAGTTTTAGTTGAGAAAACTGGAGCTGAGGTGGGCACAGTTATCTAAGTCATCAGGTCTTAGAATCAGATGGGGCATTATACATCCTTGAGGCCAGAACACATCCTTTTAAACAGTTCCCAAAAGCCATTCCAGAATTTGAGAGAGGCATCCCTCCACCCCCAGTAGTGTTCATATTAGTCAGTCATAAAGAAAAGGCAGTGACACAGGAGGCGTCTCATAGCTTCCTCAAACCCATCACAGAGTTCTGGAGAGTGGTAAGGTGAAGAGAGGACAGCACAAACTGGAAGAAAATCCTAGACCTGGGTGGCCCACACATGGACGTGCTCCATAGGGGCCCACAGAACCTTCAGGACAACACCTTGACAGTCCAGGCCAGCGTGTCAATTCTTACTCCAAAACCATTGGTCAGTGCAGCTGTTCCACCAAGGCCTGGGTTTATCTCACTCTGCTGAATGCACTGGTGCCACCCTCAGCCTCCAGGTGTGTCAGGGGATGACACAGGACTGTGAGGCTATGGCTAGTACCCCTGGGCTCTCTGGAACCAAACCTGGGTACAAGCCTCAGTTCATGCAGATAGTGCTGCCAGAGACCTTCAAGATGGCAGCAGGTGCTGGGGAGGAGGCTTGTAGAAAGGCATCCCAAATACGTAGGACACGTGCCAATTCTGCAGATTGGTCAAACACCCTGGATTCTTTTGAGCAATTTATGTGTGATCTGATGAGAGTCCTAGGTGAGAAGTGATGTTGGAGAGGTTCATGTGGAAGAGTGAAATCCTGTCCAGGTCTAAAAGTGCAATAGCAATCTGAATGTAGAACCGTGATCACCAGAGGCTGGGAAGGGTGGGGAAGGCACAGGGGAGGATGGACAGCAGGGCCCCAAGAACAGCTGGAGGGAAGGGCTGAGTCCCCTGCTCTACAGCACAGTGGGCAGGCGATGGTCCCTGGTGACCAACCACATATTCTTTGAAGAACTAAAGAGAGGAGTGTGACATCTTCACACAGAAAGAAATAAGGAGAGGGGAATGCTAGCTACCCTGACTCGACCTGTCCATGCTGAACACATGGGTGCGAATTTCACACTGAAGCCCACAAATAAGTGCTCTTACATGTCAATCAAAATGTCTTAAAAGAACTTTCATAACTCAAAGGAAATAGAAAGAAAGAAAGAAGAAAGAGTAAGAAAGGAAGAAAAGAAAGAGAGGAAGAAAAGGAGAGAGGGAGGGTAGATATCAATCAACATGGACTCACAGCCACAGCAGCCCTGCTGGCAAGTAGGTGGAGAAGACACGCACACACGGTGAATCTGGCTCCTAGGACAACTGCAGACAGGGTTCTGCAGAAGCCATAACCCACCATGGCCCCATTTGAGTGGAGACACTTTCCCTGCCTGTGGCCCCAGCCCCTGGCTATCCAGTCTTGCTTATGGAGCTACTCCTACTCCACAACCACTCTCATCTGGATAGTGCACAATGCCACAACCAACACCTCGTCAATGGTCCTCTCCTGAGCCCCCTCCATAAGCCAGCTCTGGTCCAGCCTCCCCTCAGAGGCCCTTGCATTCACTCAGTGGGGACTCAGACTTGTTCTGGGGTCACTGCTAGGTAGCATGCCCTGGTTCCCGGCTTCCTGTAGTCCATATTCTGATTCATGCTGGAGGCTTCCTCCTGGAGGCCTTTGAGATCTAAGATACTATAGTATGGCATGTTTTGCAGTTTATTTGATGTTCAGGTCTGGGAAAATCCACTGAAAATTCAGAAGGAATGAAATCACAGAATGAGTTTGGGTTTTAAAGACAATTCTGAGTAGAGGGCATGTGACACATGCCTAATCCCAATGGCTTGAGAGGCTGAGTCAGGAGCATTGCAGGTTCAAGGACAGCCTCAGCAACTTAGTGAGGGGCTAAGCAATTTGGTGAGACCCTGTCAAAAGCAAAAAATAAAAAAAGCTAGGGATGTCACCTAGTGGTTAAGCAACCCTGGATTCAATCCCTGGCACAAAAACAAAATAAAAGTAAGTTAACAAAATAAAAGACAGTTCTAAAATAATAAGGTACATGAATAAAAGATGAAAATTGAAAAAAGGACATGAATTAGGACTAGTTTTACCAATCAAAATGATAGGTATATAGTGAACAAAATAAGAGGTATTATAGAAAAAATATTGCTAAATAAAAGGGGTGTTGAGTTAGACCAACAAGATTTTATGAGTGTATATTGAACTTTTCAGACGAAGAAACAATAAGGATGAGTGGCTTTTGGAATTGACTGATGGGAATATGGTGGAATTAAGTACAAAATGCAGGGAGGCATTTAGGATGGGGACTTTTAGTGGAATACAAGTGCCAATATTTATAATACATGAGATATTTTAGAGCTTGAACCAAGGAGTTCAATTTTGCTGATGTGGAAATGAGGGGGGAAAAGTCTTCTTTGCAACTCCATATATTTGTTTCTTCAACAGATGCCAATTAAGGATACAGAATGGCCTGCAAAGAGCCCCATGGAGAGTTAAATAGATTTCTTTGGACAAAACTCTGGTCCACTACACGTATCATGACTGTCTTCATACACCAGAAATATGCTTGATGTGACTCATATTTGCAGATTCAAATCGGTGTTCCTGCTGCTGTACTCAGGAAGTATTTTGAAGATCTGAAGTTTTTCTGACCATGAATTTACAAATGGTATTGAACATTATCAGGATAAAAATGTTCCTCTTTCTAACTGGAACTGGCACTGTGGGAAATATTCCTGTTTTTGTGAGTTACATGTTATTTCCTTAGTGGGCTCTAAGAAGAAATCAGTTCACCTCATTCTCATCCACCTGACTTTTACAAATATCTTAATGCTTGTTTCCAGGGAAATGCGAAAGAAAATGGCAGCTTTTCCTTTGAGAAACTTCCAAGATGATTTGGTTGTAAAACTGTTGTTTATCTGCAGAGGGTGCCCGGGGCCTGTCCATCAGCACTACCAGCCTCCTCACGGTGATCTAGGATATCACCATTAGTCCCAGAGCCTCCAGGTGGGAGGGGCTCAAGCCCACATCCGCATGGCCCATCTTCCTATTCTCTCACTTCTTCTGGACACTCAATTCCTCGATAAACATGAACTTACCATTTTACATAAAAAATATCAACAGCATGACACATCACAAATTATTAGCAGTTACAACTATTGTTATTTACAAACACAACACTGGATAATTGGATGGATTTTCATTGTTCTGATCGTCTTTCGAGATGCTATCTTCCAGGGTGTCATGGGCTGGGCCAGTGGCCACATGGTGTTCCTCCTCCACAAGCACCACCAGCAGGTCCTCTACCTTCAGACCTCCAGGCTCCTCTACAAAAGTTCCCCTGAGGTGAAGGCTCTGAAAAGTGTTCTCCTTTTGATGCTCTGTTTTCTCCTCTTCTACTGGACAGATTGTTTTCTGTCTTTGTATTCAACTGTCTCCTCAGAGCACGATTCCATAACAGTAATGGTTCAAGGTTTTCTCTCTATTGGTTATGCAATCCTCAGCCCATTTGTGCTGATTCACAGAGAGGGACATCTAGTTGAATGCTGCTCAGTAAGTTTTGAGAAAATGTCTATTTCTTTCATTCTCCAGTAAAAAAAGAAAGAAAGAAACTTTGTTTTGCTAAGCCTTGTATTTAAAAAAATCAAGCAAGAGTAATAAACAAGTGTACATTCTCAGACATTAACCTGCTGACCGGTAGCCCTTATCATAGGCAGAGATCGCAGGAAGACGGAGGGACCCAGCTGTCTCCCCACTCTCCATCCTCATCCTCAAGGAGCGGAGACTCTGTGTGTGAGGCTCTTCCACCACCAGGCTTTAGGAGGAAGGGCAGTGAAACAATGTGGCAAAAATCTGTCAAAATTACAAAAATATTCTCCTTGTGACTCAGGAATCCCACCTCAAGGACATGATCCTCAATACACATGCTCACTGAAGAACTAAAGTGTGAATAATATCACAAATTACTTTTAAAACACAACCTAACTACCCTGCAAAAAGTCCTATCTGATTAATTTTGACAATGTCCATAAGTGTCTATCCGTACAACAAAATGTTATGGTATTTGTGAAAAAAATGGGTAAATTCAAAATGTTTTGATATAATAGTCAAAGGATGTTTAAATTAAAGAAAGGAAAGTAATCTGAAATAACAGAATTTAAAATAGAATGTAGCAATAAATTAGTACAATTCATCTCCATCATCATTCTGCAAGAAGGAACTGTAAGAGTTGTCGCTGGCCTTGACAGAAACCACAAAGGCACCGTCTGTACAAGTTAATTAAATCTCTCTGTATTTCTGATTGTTAAACATTAAATACATCTTTTTCAAACTATATAAATTGCCTAAAAATAATTTATGACTTGTTGCTACATATCTTTTCTTAGTGCCCTGTCATTGACTGCAATGCTATCATAATCCCATTACCAGACTTGCAAAAGAAGCCAGTTCTGCATTAATTTAAATGAAGATCTTAGTTTCCATTTTTCCTAACTTGGAACCAACATTGCATATTTGGGTAAAATACGTAGTTCTGGCAATAAGGTATCTGGCTCAGGTCTGGAGGTTAGCTGAAGAGTCATGACTATCTGGTCTAGTGATTCAAGTCGGATCGCCATGCACAAGACGCAAAGCCTTGGTCCTCGTATAGATCCAGTAAGGCTCTGGTGCAGCTCTTGCATGCTTAGCTGTGCAGACACCATGATGCACTGGTCAGGGCTCCAGGTCCCTGTGGATGAGACCATTCTAGTCACTGCTCATGGCTGTGAACACGCCCACCTGTCAGGTCCTCTGGACCCCCTGGTTTGCCTGAGCAGGTTTATACCATGAATCAGCTCCAGCATTCCAATCTCCCTGAGGCTTTGGATCCCTCCCTTTATACCACGGAGATTCTGATACTTCAACTCTCTTTAGAAGAGGCCACAAAGACTTCATCTCTCAGTCTACACCAAACCAGAATAATTTCAGAGCCGCTTTGAGCACTCAGACAAGAACACTGAATTCACTGTCTCTCCTTACTGTGTCCACCTCAGTCCATTTGGCCTTACCCAAGTTCACATTCCTTTTATCTGGATCCTATGTTCTTAAGATCCGTGTACACACACCCCTCTCCATCCTGAGTCATACACAAGCTGGTAACTGTTTCTGAAATACAGATAAAGTGTTCTCTAAAGAGAGGGTGGCTTTGCTGTGAACCCTGTCTTGCTGTGATATCTATTCGGGGATTTCTTTTTCCTCCATAGAGCATCCTGGGCTGTGCTCGGCATGGTGGCCCTGTTGACTCCTCTGCGTCATAAGGCCCAGGGGAACCCTAAGTCCTCATGTCTGGACCTACCCAAGACCAACTTCCCACACACATGCTACTCACACCTTCACAGCTGCGTCTACTCCTGAGTTCACAGAAAGCAGTGACGACAATACAGCACGCTCAGTGACGCCGCGGAATGAGTGGCATACAGGACAAGAGTCCTACTGCACACGCCCTGGTCCCTAGGGTTAGGGCGAAGTGGGGAGGGAAAACCTTGCAGAGGACAAGAGACTTAGAGACATTGTAAAAAGAACAGCTGCCGGACATCACTGAGGCCTTGTGTGCTGTTTTTAACTCCACATTCTTCATTAATAAAATAAAAAGTGAGCGTATTAATGATTGTTATGCCTTCATTTGGAAGAGTCCCCTCACTTCTCCGTAGACCTCCTTCCTGCCTGCTGATAGGCACTCAGATTTTCAGGGACCAGCAGGCGAGGGAGGGCCAAGGGAAGGGCCTTGGGGCCGCAGCCCAGGAGCACCGCCAGCTCAGAGGGAAGCCCGGAGTCTGCCCGCCCTCTCAGGGGGAAGGCTGCCCTACCTGCCCACCCAGCACTGCCTCTCCGGGCTCCTCCCGCCAGGTGAAGGCGGCTTCTCCACACCAAGGCACTGACCTTGCCAGCGTCGGGGCCTCACGCAGCGCTGAACTAAGGCGCTATTTCTTGAGGACCCCGTGTTTTCATGGAGGTGGGGACCACAGGCACCCCGGGGTTTGAGGGCCCCTAGGAATCACTCTTGCCTGCATGTTCAGAGGAACCAGTTGGGATCCCTTACACACTGGGGTGCAGGGCGAGCAGCTGGATGGCAACAAGAACCTCGTTGCTCCACGGCCGGCACAGCGGGCAGGAGGGACGGGATGCCCAGTAGCGTGTTCGGATCCCCGAGGTAAACCCGTCAAAACTCACGTTCGGTGCCGATTTCATCTACCCTCCTTGCAGTTTCTTCGCACGGACTCAAGAAAACCATTACATTTATTCTTGCGAAGGAATTCCGTTCGGGGTGATGAGCAGGCGGCCTGTAAGCAGCTGTCTTATGATTGACAGACGCACTGACCGAGGGCAGCTTCGCACGTCCGGCGAACAGAAGGCGGTCACTCAACACGCGTCAAGGCGAGCCGCAGGGTGGCGGAGCGGCGTCACTCGGCCGCGGGGGCAGACTGGTTAACCACAAAGTCGGCGCCCTTCTTAAGTCCTTCCGTGGCAGAAGCTGACAAACTAGCCAGACGTCAGCCTCTCGCTGCCCACGGGAAATGCTGGGAAACGCCGCTCCTCCGGCGGGGCTCCATTCCGCCTGGGCCGCCCGCTGCCGTACCAACCCTCCCGAGCCCGTGCTGCAGGAGGCCCCGGGACGAGCCCGCGGCCCCGAGTCCAGCAGTTCAGCGGGACGCGCGAGGCCGCTCCGGCGGCGACCGCGCCCCAGCCGGCTGGGCTCGGGGGCCTCCGACCGCCCTACACGAGGGCCTCCCGGCGGCACCCGCGACCGGGGACGGACGGACCGGTCGACGGGACGAGGGCGGGCTCCGCGCACAGGAACCGCGGGCGCAGTCGCGACGGCCGGTCGGTGCTGCAGCTGGAGGCCGGGTCCACCGCGCAGCCCGCCCGCTGCCCCGAGGGCGGAAGGGCGACCTCTCTGCGTCTGCAGGCAGCGGCGCCCTGGCGGCGGACAGCGCTCTTCAGGGGCCTCCCCCGCGGGCACCTGGGGGAGCGCGCCCGCGAGCGCAGTGCTGAGACGCGCGCGCCCCCGCGAGCGCAGAGCTGAGACGTGCGAGCGCAGTGCTGAGACGCGCGCGCCCCCGCGAGCGCAGTGCTGAGACGTGCGCGCCTCCACGAGCGCAGTGCTGAGACGTGCGCATGCCCGCGAGCGCAGTGATGAGACGTGCGCGGCCCACGAGCGAAATACTCAGACGTGCGCGCGCACGCGATCGCAGTGCTGTGCGGTGCGCGCACGTATGCGCTCCCGTGAGCTCGCAATTGTGACGTGCTCGTAGGCTGTGCCGCGTGCGCGCCCCCGTGACACGCTGTGCGACCTGGCCGCTCCTCTGGCAGCCTGAGCTCCGCCCCTCGGCGCCGCGCTACCCTCCGGCCCGGGTCTCCTGGTCGTTTTTTCTTTTACATTGTGGGCAATATTGAGCTTGAAAACAAGTGTCCATAAACGTGCATGTACTGGGTAAAATGTGGTTTTGCCTTTGTAGCAAAGACCAGAAGGAACTGCAGCTTCAAGGAACCTGACAGGGAGGTGAGGACCGCGGTGGCGCTGGCTGCCCCGCGTTGGTCCCCATCTTCTCCCCGGGTCGGGCTCCCTCCTTGCTACAGTGCGGCTGGGTCCGGCCCCCTTCGCCGTCCACCCTTCATTCCTGTGATGTCGCCTTTCCCACAGGCAGATCCAGGAGAAGCATGTCGGCTCAGGTGTGCGCGTCCTTTCGCCTTTATTAGAGTCTGGCCAGAGGCCACCCTTGCCGTCAAGGAAAGTTGTACCTTGTCATCTTCATGGGTGGCTGAGGCCTCACATTTTCATTTCTTGGAAGAAGAAAATGACATAAGGGACAAGGAGCCCTCCCTGCTGTGGCACAGAATCAGGAGAGGCGCCCTGAAAGCCGACAGCCGGGGCAGAAGTGCAGCCGAGACCCCTGCCTCTGCCCAGGGAGGGGAAGGGCAGGGCCGCGGTTGCTGGCCCGTATTATTGAAGTAATCGCGTCTTCAAGGAGTGTGATTGACTTTGATCAAAAATAAATTTCAAAAGTGATCTTTAACCACCCGAGTGTGGACAATCAGCCAGGCTAAACGGAGACAGGGCCGGAGGCTCCGTGGGAGAACGTGCCTTGGGAGGCCCAGAAAGGAGGCCCTGGTAGAGTCCTGACCCGCAGAGGAGCAGCGGCCAGGCAGAGGAGCGGCGGCACGCCCGCTGCACAGAAAGGCTCTCCAGGAAGAGGACTGTCCCCCTGACGGTTCGCAACACAGGGCCAGGGAGGCTGGAAGGACGCAGATCACAGTCCTGACACTGAAGCCGAAAAGCAGCGGCTGGGATGTGCTGACCCCTGGGCCTGCTCCATGGTGAGCCAGCCACCCGGCTGCGGCCATCTCATTGACCAGCTTGCACTGAGGCTGCTCCTCCATCCGCCGCTGACCAGGCACCTCAGGGACACTGCTCAGAGCTCAGAGCCGGCCCGTCCGGCTCTGGACACCTACTGCTCCCACCAGCTTGGATCCGGTGGTCACTGCACCTGCTCTTCCCACGTGACTGGCACTGGGCGGCCTTCAGGGCGCTGCAGTCCCTCTGAGTCAGAGTTAACCCTTCTCACACTCGCTCCTGTGTTTCCCTCACTCCAGGAAAGAAACTCATCAACCCAAACAGTCCGGCAGCAGCTGGAGCACCTGCTCCTCTCCTGGCCTTCGGATTTCGTGTTCTTGCTAGGATTTCTTTCTTTGGTTGGTTGCTTGGTGACTTGGTGACTTTTGCGTCACAATGGTTGGGAAGGCCAGGCAGCAGCCACTTCTCTGGGGCCCATCCTGAGAGGCCGATTTCTGCTTCCCGTGCTCACCCTGCTGCTCCCTAGAACACCTCACTCCTGCGACCTGCCACTCATTCATCCCCGTCCTTTTCTGCCCCCTGAACCCCTGGTGCCCACCATCCTGCTCTCCCCTTCTGTGAGATCAGCTGTTTTATATTCCACCCATGAGTGAGATCCTGAGGTGTCTTGTAAGCCTGGCTTAGTTCAGTAACATTGGGACCTCCAGCTCCACCCATGCTGCCCCAGAGACAGGACGTCATTCCTCCTATAGCCATATAAATGATGGAGGCCTCGTGAACATGTCCACGTCCCTACCCACACTCCAGCTGATGGCACCTACGCTGGCTCCACTTCCTGGCTCTGTGCTGCAGTGAGCACAGGACTGGAGGTGTCTCTTGGACATGCTCATTTGCTGTCCCTTGGATTTATAACCAGCACTGGGGGAGCTGGAGCTTTAGTTCTACTGCTGATCTTTGGAAGAACCTCTCTACTCTTTTCCATAATGGCAGTACTTACGTGCATTCCCACCTAGTCCACATTCCCACCAGCAGTTGTTACCTCGTTTTTCTTTTTCTGGTTGGAGAGAGGTGATATTTCACTGTGGTTTTGACTTCACTACCCTGAGGATTAGTGCTGGTGAACATTTGTGCATCGTCTCAGAATGTGTATGAAGGTCTATTGCCCATTTTTAATTCAGGGAATTTTGTTGCTATTGAAGTTCTCACTGTGGTTTCACTGTTGATGTTTTTCTTCCATCTTTTTGCTGTTGCTTGTTCATTTGTTTGCATTGCTTGGGATGGAACCCAGAGCCCGGCATGTGCTAGGGAAGCAGTCTACCACTGAGCCACACTCACGGCCCCTGCCAGTGAGCGCTGTATTTTCTTATATGTATTTTGACTGTGAACCCCTTGTGAGGCACAGACTGTGACAGGATTTTCAGCCGTGATGTAGGGTGTCTCTTCAGTCTGTTTCTTTGTTCTTTTTCTGAGCAGGAATATTTTAGTTTGATGAATGGTTTTGTCCAGTTTTGCTTGTTTCCTGTCATTTGGATGTCTTGACCAAAAACTCTTTCCCATTCTAATGCCATAGCTTTTCTGCTAGATTTTCATAGTTTCGGGTCTTCCACTTAAGTCTTTAATCCATTTTGAAAAGATCTTTGGCTGGAGAGGTACGAGAGTCTAGTGACATTCCTCTCCACGTGGACATGCACCTTCTCAGCACCATTACCAAAAAGCCCTTCCTTTTTCAAATGCCTGTTCTTAGCACCTTTGTTGAAAATCAGGTGGCTGCAGATGTATGGGTGACTTTTGGGCTGTCCACTGTGTTCCATTAGTGTCTGTTTTGTGCCAATACCATGATGTTTTGATTAACATCCTTGCTATGTGTTACATGCTGTGATCGTGTGGATCCTTCTGCTTTGTTTTTGCTCCGGACTGACTTGGCTGCATGTTTGACCTACTGAGGAGTCGCCATGCTCTTTTCCATAATGGCTGTAATGACTGGTGTTCCCACTGACAGAGTACAAAGGTATCCAAAGGCACTTTTCCATACCCACAGATCATTTTTCCCCTGTTCCCTCTACACCACTTACATCTCTTTTCTCCTGAATAACAGTCAATCTAACAGGTGTGAGGTGGTGTCTCATTGTCATTGTGATTTGCGTCACTGATGTTGAGTGCCTGCTCACGTGTGTGTTGGACATGTGTACATCTTCCTTGGAAGAACATTTCAAGCCCTTTGCCCATTTTTACCAGGTTATTTATACAAGTTTCTTAAATATTTTGAACATTAAACCTTTACTAGCCACAGGATTTGCAAATATTTTTCTTATTCCATGGGTGGCCTTCTCACTGTGATAAGTGATTTTATTCTGTGCAAAAGTTAGTTTGATGGATCCCCACTTGTAATTTTTCTATAGTTCAACTTTGGGCATATTAAAAAACTAAGTGGCACGTCCAAAGTCAAGTTGCGTTTCCCATGTATTCTGACGGTGTTTTGTGATTTCAGTCTCTGCCTACATCTTTATTCCACTTTGAGTTTTGTGTATAGTGTAAATAAAAATCCAAGTTCACATTTTGCAGTTTTAATCATGTGCTTCTCTCTTTTTACTTATTTTCTGCTGGTGACATGAGATGAACTTAAATTTTCTCAACTCAATTCTGACTTTTGGGGGGGAGACAGAGTGACACTCATTTAGGGAAAGGAAGCTCCAGGCACACATTGACTGACCAGCACCCGCTGGCTCCTGGTTACTGTTCTCCATGACTCCACCCTCCAGGCCATTCCTGAGGCCACCTCCAGGATTCACTCTGCTTCCCTTTGAACCCACAGCCAGTGACCTGTTCAGGGATGAGCTACTCTGTCTTGTTCTCTGTGCTAGGTGTTAGGAGAAGGCTGTCAGCAGAGAACTGAGGAAATCAGAGACAGTGAGCTCTTTGTCTCCCAGCAAGCCACAGTTACAGGAAGAAGAGAAGTTCATAAACACATTAGTGAATGACAGAGTTACCAGGTTACTTAAGGTCTGCGTGGACATGTATGAGCAAACCAAAAACAATTGTGCATTCACTGTCATTTTCTTGAGAAGTAAAATACCCAAATAAATCCAGGGCCACAAGACAGATATAGAAAATCATCCTTCCCAACAGAGGGCAAGGCCCTCTGGGTTAGCTCTAATATTTTGCACCATGAATGTGCAAAAAGGAAGATAGTTCTTGCCCTAAGAACCAGCACATTTTGTCGATCTCTAAAGACAGGGGGACTAACAGGATCAGGCAGCGTAGACTCTAACAGCTGCTGTTCTGAAATAAGCCATGAATTGTTTTCAATATTTATTTTTCACTCATTTGTTTAAAAATGCATTCAAATGGTTAGCAAATCAGAAAATGCAGGAAGAAAAAAGAAATTCTCCATACTATGCTTCCATTAACCTACCTTCTCTCAAGAGGTAACTACTCTTCAGTTTCCTTTGTGTACTTGCAGTGATCATATATAGATGACATTCAATTGTGTATCTTAAATGTAAATGCTGTTACTCTTTATGGCTTTACTAATTAATTTAAATTGTTGGTTATAAGTTCACCTTATATATTATTACATATTACAGTTTTCTCATTTTCTTCACAAGTTCTGTAAAACCCCTTGGATGGATGGATATTTAGGAATATCCTAAAATAATAAGCAAAATGGTCTCTTTCTGGGGTGGGGTTGTGGCCCAGTGGTAGAGCACTTGCCTAGCATGTGTGAGGCACTGGGTTTGATCCTCAGCACCACATTAAATAAACAAGCAAACAAACAAATAAGTAAATAAAGGTCTTGTGTCCATCTACAACTAAAAAAGTATTTTTAAAAAATGGCCTCTTCATTGGATATTGAGGTTTTTTAAAAAAAAATAACACTGCAATCTAATATAGTCATCATGCTTTTGTCCTACATGAACACTTTCACAATCATGTCCTAGAATTGAACTTCTTGGGTCAAGAGATGAATATATAAGTAATTTTGATATGATTTTCTGAATTGTTCTGCATCTTAACAGCAGAGATGGTGTTATGAAAGAGCCCTTACCTGCACGAGAACATCAGCACCTTCCTGAGGATGGCAGGCAGGAGTAAGGGAAGATAGCTTTCTCCCCCAGCTTCCAAGGACCTCTGTCCTCTCAGGACTGTCACCAGCTTTGAAGTGCAAGAATGCACCTCTGGGTGACTCACCTGCTCTCCTGGGTCTTGCATCACATACAACACAAAACAGTGATTTCAAACTTACTGAAAGAATAGATGAACTGGACGTTTTTTCCATATCTTTCTCTGTTACTGAGCATGACAGCACGCAGCCAGGTGTCCATCTCTGCGAATCAGCACAAATGGGCTGAGAATTGCATACCCAGGGGTCAGGAAATGTTGAACATCCAATGCTATGGAATTATTCTCAAGGGAGACAGTTGAATATAAAGACATAAAACAATCTGTCCAATAGAACAGAAAACAGAGCATCAGAAGGAGAACACTTTGAGCAGCCTTCATCTCAGGGGGAGTTTTGTAGAGGAGCCTGGAGGTCTGAAGGTGGAGATTGTGCTGCTGGTGCTTGTGCAGGAGAAATACCATGGAGCCACTGGCCCAGCCCATGAACACAGCATCTCCAAGGACCATGAGAGTAAGAAAAATCCACTGACTATCAAGTTTTTTGGTGCAAAATAACAGTAGGTGTACCTCTTGCTGACTTCTGATGTGTTCAGGCTGCTGATATTTTTAATGTAAAATGTAAACTATTTTTGGTGTAAGTTCATGCTTATCAATGAATTGAGTGTCCAAAAGAAGTGAAAGAATAGAAGGATGTGCCATTTAGACGTGTGCTTGAGCCTCCCCCACCTGGAGGCTCTGGGACTGATGGAGATGGCCTGGACCACTGTGAGGAGACTGCTGGCACTGATGGACAGGACCTGGGCCACCCTCTCCAGGTAAACCACAACCTTACAGCCTACATCACCTAGGTTTCGCAAACCAAAGCTGGCTACTGTCCTTGGTGTTCCTTTGGTAAAAAGCATTAGGATATTTATAAAAGCTAAGTGAATGAGAACAAGGTGTACAGGTTTCTTCTCGATGCCTCTGAAAAAGTAAGCGTAGTTCACAAGAACAAAGATGTTCCCAGCAATGCCGAGTCCTGTCAGGAACATGAAGGCTGTTCCCTTCACGAGGTTCAGAGCCATCTCTACGCACAGAAGCTTGAATGCAGCAGACACCTTTGTGAAGAAGGCCACAGCAGTGGTAGAATCATCTACTGAAATAATTTTGTCAGCAATTTCTAGAGTACACGTAATAGTGGAGATTTTTGTCCAAGTTACTATTCCTTTCCCTGTGGCATTCTCTGTCATTCTACATAACATCCAACACCATCTTGAGCACTAGCATTCAAGTGAAGTTTTTCACCCAAATTTCTTCAAAGCCTCATAAAAGAAATACCATCTACCTGATCAAATCCTTAATATCCCACCTATGTTAACTTCAGCATAGTTGATTAAACCCACAGTTCCCCAGCCAGAATTTCTGTCTTTTTTATTTCATTCCATCACATTCTCGTTATTCAATTCAAGAAACACATACTCATCTCGCGCTGTCGACCTTCCCTGCCCCACACAGAAGTGTGGGAATGCAGGCTGTATCTACGGGGACCAGGCAGCCCCTCAGTTTAGGAATATCAGTTACTGCCTTTCAACCTCCACTTCCTCCCCTGATTAATGGGGAGGCTGAGGACTGCACCAGTGCAGGAGAGAAGACTGCACACAGTCCTAAACATCAAATGCATGATGCCTTAGGCTATAGGCTTTAGTGACAGGCACAGCAGTTATAACAACTCTGGGGAATGAATGGATCGACTGCTTATTCTGAGATTGGGTGTGAGAAAAGGGACTGTACCCCATAGGCCTCAGTGCCCTGAGCACTTAGCAAACCTGTTCTATCCTTAACATCTTTCCAGTGATTCTCATTTCCCCAGGACTCTCTCACTTTCCCAGACTTTCACAGCCTGAATCAGAGACACTTCTGACACACCTGATCACTCCTCTCTCACTCAGACAGAATGAAGGACAGAGGAGCAGGAATATTATCCCAAGTTGCTCTAGGAACAGTGTACTGAACTATTATAAAAGACAGGCTTTGCATTCAGAGATATGTGCAGGGCGCCATCCAGACCCAACACCCAGCAGCTGCAGCAGGTGAGCCCCTCCATCCCAGGCCGTTTTCTCAAGCGAGGGTCCTTCCTGTGCAGCCCATCACAACCGAGCGGCACTGGTGGACCTTGAGAGCCGCCTGCTCAGACTGTTTATATTAGTATAAAATATCCATGAAATTACCTCAGAACTTCCACTTTATGAGTTTTAAAATTCCTTATTATTTTAGCACCAACTTTTTTTTCTTAAAACACTAATTCTTATATATGAGCTGTATATAAATTAAACCACGTATAATTTCTTCTTGTTAATATTCTGTAAGTTTCATTATTTCCACTTAGATGTCACTTCTCCAGTTTCACTGTTGTGTGGAAAGCCACAAAGTGAATGCACAACTTATTTATCGCTGTCATTATCTGCTGCATGGAGCAAGCCGCCCGAGGCTTAGTCGCTCAGCACATTTATCATCTTCGTATTTCTGAGGTCAGGAGTCCAGGAGAGCAGAGGGGCTTAGCCCTGTCCTCTGCTCGTCGTCCCTCAGGACACTGCAAGCTAGCGTGGGCTGGGGCTCCAGCCACCTGAAGGTCAGAGTAGGCCCTGGGGACGAGCACCTGCTGTTTGGGGACCGCTCTGCACTCCTGTCATCTGCGCTCAGCAGGACAGCTCCCAGCACAGTGGCTGGTGTCATCACAGCAAGGCTGCCAGAGGAGCCAGGTGGGGCAAGACGGAGGTCACAACCCCCGTGACCTCTTCTTAAAGATTAGACGCCCTGGGAGCCCTTGCTTGTGGGGGGTGGAGTCCTCTCTTCCTAGTGACCTCCCTTTAGCTCTCTAGCTTTCCCTTCCCTGGGGGCTGCACTATTCCTGGAGGCCTCCAGAGGCCAGGCAGGTTGGGGGAGGGCAAGCTGTACGTCCACCTCCCCCTCCTCGAACCCACTTCCCACACAGCATTGTCTGTAAGGTTCTGTGTTTGGGATTGGGGTCTCTAATTCTGCAGGCTGTGGATGCTTGGTGTCTAGGAAAATTCTGTAAAAAGCTGTAGGATGCCTCACCTCCGGGAAGACTCCCGTACAAAGTGCGGGATACCCAAGACTGGGAACGTTTCCATGCAAAATCATGGAATGCCTAGCTGCTATAGCATGCCCTCCACGAGGAGGCTCTTCTTAGAGCCTTATCAGCCTCGACCTTGATCTCAAGCACACAGCTCCTGGGAATAAAGGAACTTGTTTGCTAGACAACTGCAAGGTTTCACCAGCTCTGCTGCTCTTGGACCTGCCCATCTAACAGGAACTTCAAACAATGGACTTTCTTGAGAGCTCCACCAAGCTCCTAATGTTGCATATCATAATGGTAGAATATACCTGAGAAACGAGCTGCATGTTGTTGCTGATTCTGTAACCTGCCTAATGACACAATAACATACGAATGATGCCAGTGACCTAAGGTATTTATTGATATAAATAAAGCTGGCAGCTCGAATGAGCAGCCTTTCTCCGCCACTGCACCTTGCCTGTGTCTCCTTTTCTTTACAATTGTCAGAGAACAAGCCCTAACCCTAACCCATCTCAGCCCAAAGACCCAGACCGACTCCTGTTAGTGTCTTTAACTCCTGAACTTTGAGCTAAACTGAGCTCCTGTCCTGACACACAAGAGGCACAAAGCCCTCTTTAAAGGAATGAAAGACGATGAGATGGAAACTCAGTCTTTTGAGGAACCATCACCTTCGGTGCTGAGTCCCCTTCCCAGCGTCCATGGCTGAGCTCAGGAGAGCATCCACCTGCCCCGGTCCAGGGATGACTTTAAAGAGCCCTGCTCTAAGTCAGATGTGGTGGGGCACACCTGTAATCCCAGCAACTCACAAGTTGGGCAGGAGAATCCCAAGTTCAAGGCCAACCTCAGCAATTTAGCAAAATAAGATTTTAAAAGAGGGCTGGGAGCGGGGCTCAGTGGTAGAGCACTCCTGGCTTGATCTCCGGTGCACACACACACGCGCGCGCGCGCGCACACACACACGCGCGTGCACACACACACACACACACTCCTGCCCTGTGGGTGGGGACATGTTATTCCTCTCAGGTCCCCCACCTGCTTGGTGATGCAGCCTGACAAGAGTCTCTTCTTCTGCCCCCAGTGCCTTCAGTTCTCCCAGAGGAGGAAGGTGCAGGAAAACCTGGCACTGGAACCTGGCAGAGTCACAGATGAATGCAGCCAGCACTGAACCTGGGCCAGCACTGGTCCCGGGAGGTGCCCTGACATGGTGAGAGGCGACCTCCCTCCCACCCACCCACCCGTTTCATTCACTCACAGCTTATGCAGCTGGGCTGGGCTCTGGCTTTCATTCTCTGGATGTTTGGGGAGTCTTTGCAAGACTCAGCCTACCGAATTATGGAACAGTGGCAAAAATAAATGTCAGCCTGGTGCCTGTCTCAGTGAGGGATCTGGTATCTGCTGGTGTCTGTTACTGGAGCTCATTTACCAGGCTGGAGAGAAAGCACGGTGTCAGGCTCTGCGCTCATCGTGAGTTGCAGTTCCTACAGGGCAGTATTTAGGGATGTTGGAGACCATCTTCTAATTCCATCAGCTTTATTTGGCGAACGATGGACCTAGGTTTCTGTGTAAGAGGAGCCAGTGGAGACGGGGCCTGTTCTAACTTAAAGGGTCGGGTGAACTTTGAAAGGCCCCAAGGAAAATCACTTGAAGCTGCTGCAGTGCTTCCTCAGATGGCTCGGGGAATTGCTGCTCGCTCACAGCGACTCTGCAAGAACAGGTCACTCTGAACGTGGGGTCCAGGTGTGGCTTAGTCTTAAGGCAGCTGCGATTGTCAGTGCTGTGCCCGGCACCAGTCACTGCCCTCCAGATTGGCAGCACTGGCAGTCTGCAGCAGAGGAGGGAATCCACAAGGAGAGCGCCTGCTGTCCACCGCAGCATCTGGACCTGTCATTTCTGCTTCAGCCCCTCGTGTCCCTGGGTCCCGGTTCAAGGAGTGAGGCTGACGCAGTGGAATTAGAAAGTCTTCCTGTCGCTTTAATTCAACCACAGATCATGTGCTCGAGTGTCTGACAGGGTTCCTTGTAAAAGAGTCTTCAGAATATAGTATTTAAATGAACCCAGACCCTAAAAATAGAATCCTAAATAGCACCATAAAATTTGGGTGCTAAACAAATTTGGACCGAACTTAACATGAACTCTGGACTAAAATGCAGACTCTGAAGGCTCCACCTGGCCTGTGAAGCTCTCTGCAGCTTACTCACTGGATGACCTGGAATAATTGACTACAAGCGCTTTTTCATTGTTTTTGTTGGTACTGGAAACTGAACGCAGGGTGCTTCATCAGTGAGCCAGAGTGAAGGTAAGAGACAGGGAATGGGAAAGACAGTAGGATGAACCGGACATACTTTCCTATGTTCACATGTGAACACACGCCTAGTGTGACTCCCTGTCATGTACAACCACAAGAATGGGAAGTCATGCTCCAAGCATACATGATGTGTCAGAACACATTCTGTCACGTGTAAGTAAAAAGGACAAATTTTTTTAAAGTTAAAAAGATAAATGCAAATGTATGAAGCAACTGTCTATGTTGTTCATGGGAGTTTGAATTAGTTTATCCGTTTTGAAAAAATAATTGTCAGTGCTCACTAAACCTAAGTATATAGTCACCTCACAAACTCTCCAATCCATTTCTAATTATATACTTGCTTAGTTTTTTATGGTTGCAACCAGAGAACCAACAACGACCTAGAGGAGGAAGGTCTATTTTGGCTCACGGTTTTAGATATTCCAATCTGTGGTCAGCCCACTCCATTGCCCTGGGCCTGAGATGAGGCAGCACATCAAGGCGGAAGGGCATGGAGGGAAAAAGCAGCTCAGCTCATGGCAGCCAGAAGCAGAGAGACACTGAGGCACCAGGGATAAAATACAACCCCAAAGGCCAGCCCAGTGTCCCACCTCCTGCAGCAACACGCTGGTGTCCACATCCTGATAAAGCGCTGGACCTATGGGAGGGGAAAGGATGACCAAGAAGTGGGGACTCAGACACAGAGACATGGCTGGTTACTCACTTTCACACTGCACAAATTTCTGTTAAAATAATTAAGCCCCAATTAAGCCTGGGATTTATTCTGTGCCAAACAAAAGCAGTAATTGCTTAAGGAGAAGAACATTCACACTTCAGGAACTGAGGTTCTGCAGGGGGCTTGCGTCTCCCTGACAGGCGTCAACTGTGACAACTGCAGTCTTGGTGGTGGCTAATGGCAGGCAAGTGCTCCACAGATCCAGACAGAACAAATAGGACCTGGGAAGCTGCTCCTTGTCAGAAGGACCAACGCAGAGCTTGTGTGCCCAGCCACCAGGTGAGTGGAGCCTCACAGGTGCCAGGTGACATTTCCTCAGCAGCACAGGTCTTACTCTCCCTGTGACTCAGGGAGGAACTGCTGAGAGGGCCCTGAGCCCAGGACTGTGGCTCTTCCCCTGACTTTCGGGCAAGTGCCTGAGGCCAGAAGGATGGAGGGGACCAATTACCATAGATGTCCCTCCAGAAAGGCTGCAGGGTCTCTGTGCCTGTGCTCAGGGTCTGATGCCATCAGAGCGCTCTGGGTGGGTCTTGCATAAAATTACTTCCTGAATCTTTAAGGAACCAGAAAGATACAGACACTCTCAAGTTTCTATAAAAATGTTGTTTTCTTCAGCCTCCAATTCACCTGTTATGACTCCATCATCATAATTTGCCAAAATGAAATA
>PVHX01025645.1:0-22026 GCA_004024805.1 Geosciurus inauris | reverse complement strand
TATATAAATTATTCTATATAAAGAAATTAAAAATAGCCTACAGAAGATGTAGGAATAAGATTAAAAACATGATATAGAATTAATCACATTGGTTTTCTGTATTCAACAAAAGCATTTCCCAAATAAAATGGATGATAAAATGGAAAGAAAATCAGAGAAGGAAAAAAGAGTATAGAAATGGAAAGAATGAATAAAATTAAACAAGTTTTTAAACATTGTTTTAAAATTAAGAAACTGATTTCATGTTCCATTCCTGATATGTTATCAAAAGTCATCAATCTCATCCTTACAGTAACAAAAATGTCTGAAAATAAAATTACATTTCTTTTCTTTTCTTTTTTTTCAGTACCAAGGATTGAACTCAGGGGTACTTGACCACTGAGCCACATCCCCAGCCCTATTTTGTGTTTTATGTAGAGACAGGGTCTCACTAAGTTGCTTAGCACCTCGCCATTGCTGAGGCTGGCTCTGACCTCGCAATTCTCTTGTCTCAGCCTCCCAAAGTGCTGGGATTACAGGCGTGCGCCACTCAAATTACATTTCTTGAACCCAACAATGTACTGCTAGAGCTGTCAACTGGTATATATAATCTTGAAGTATAGCTGGAGACAGAATATGGGCTAATTTGAGATTAAGGAGAATTTTTGCAGTATGGAAAGTTCACCCTTCGTATCTATTCCATCTGTGAAATAGGAAGCAGATTATCTGCAAAGTGTGTAAGGGTAAATATATTTAAACAAATTGTGATAGTTTGAAACATCTGCAATGAGAATGGGACAGAAAATTGATTGAGACCTATATAAAACTTTCTGGGACATAAGAAGGTCCAAGGAAGTCCAGTTGAAAAGAGAAAACCATGATTTGGTAGAAATATCAATTCACATGGCCATGGGATTTTTTGCTACAGTGATCGATAGCTTAGATGTCAGATTGATAAAGGACTGGAGTTTGCTAGGTGGATCCTACAGAATGTCAAAGGAACAGGGAGTTGAGGATTCAGCAAGAGAATTACTGACAATACATAGCATGTTGTCTGGTCAGAGAAAGAAGTGAAGATAAGGGACAAGGAGACTAAGGAGGAATTGGAGGGCTTAAGAATCTGGAGCATGAATTAGATGAGAGTGGGGAAATGAAAGATCTTGCCAAGGAATCATGTTCTGTGCTGTCATATTTGAGTTAATGTTCTCGCCAGGGTATAGACTCAAGAATGGGTGATTAGGGCTGGGATTGTAGCTCAGCGGTAGAGCGCTTGCCTTGCATGCATGAGGCCCTGGATTCGATCCTCAGCACCACATACAAAGCAATAAAATAAAGACATTGTGTCCATCTACAACTAAAAAATATATTAAAAAAAAAAAAAAAGAATGGGTGATTAAAATGAAGAAGAGGGGGCTGCCACTTTCTCCACTGTATTGCTAGTACTTAACATAATGCCTGGAACATGATAAGTTCCCAACATGTATTTGCTCAAAAACTGAATTAATGCCTGGAACATGATAAGTTCCTTTCTGACTCCCAGTGTACTATACCAATTTCCCTCTTCCTTACATTATTTCATCCATTAATTATGGCATATGCTTTCAAAGAAAAGTACTACATGCTAGGAGATTATATAACAGGGAGTTCTGGTCTAGTCTGAGGGGTGGAAGTCAAGAAGTTTTCCTCAGGAAATGACAGTTGAAATGAAATCTGAAGAACCTATTGGAGATAGTCTGGGAATGGAATACGGGAAGAGCCTTACCAGAGAGAGTTTCTGAGTTTGTTTTTTGTTTGTTTGTTTTTCCTTTGATGCTGGAAATCTCAGGGCCTTGTGTGTGCTCAGCACATGCTCTACCACTGAGCTACATCGCAGGCCTCTGAGTAACTTGAAGTGGGAAAAAGCCGAAAGTGTTCTAGCTGCATAGTAATGAGGGAGGAAAAGGGATGGGGCTGAAGGGGTAGATTAGAGCCATATTGCATGAGGTCCTGTATATGCTATATCATGAAGTACATTGTGATCTGTAAGAATTGAAATGGGCAAAGTTGACTTATAGTTATTGTTGTAATTAGCTTATAAGCATTCATAGAATTATAATATTTTATGGCTTTGTGATTCTACTCAGATTTGAAAGTTGAAAGAATATGTATTTTTAAAAACATCTCCTCCACCAGCCTGCTGCTTCTTTTCTCAAAGCGCATCCCTTTGGAGTAAGCAAAGAAAATGTAATAACATTTCATAAATCACTATTAAAGTGCACTTTGGTCCTGGAGTGAAAGTCTCTAGGTCTCCCTCCTCTCTGCTATTTTGATTTTTTTCCTGTTAACATCATGATTAGTGTCTTAGTCCATTGGCTACTAAAATCTTAATACCTATTAACAAAATACCTTAGATTGGGTAATTTATAAATGATAGAATTATCTCTCACACAGTTAGAGCTTTAAGGTCAAGGTGCCAGTAGATCTAGTATTTGGTCAAGCCTTACTCTCTGTTTCCTACATGGCACCTCTTGCTGGAAGGGGCAGAAGGAGGCACAGGTTTTCTCTAGCCTTTTTATAAGGGCACTAATCCCATTCATAAGGAGTCTGTCCTTAGGTTTCAATATATGAATTTGGCGGGGAGCATATACATTCAGACCATAGCAATTAGGTTAATTAGGTGTTTGAATAGGGAACAAATAAGCTTTAATTAATGGAATGGAAAGAAAGCAAACAACAGAGCAGTGACCTTCCATGGATGATTGAGGATGGGAGGCTGTCGTAGGTAAACATTGTGAAGGAGATTTTGGATCTTGGGCTGCCCTGGAGTAGCTAAAGCCCTGGGGATACTTGTTTCATAATTTGGTCTAATATCAACTTATGTAAAACCTTGGATTTTCCCAAGATAGTTAAATTAGTTGCCTACTCCAAGATAATCTGGGAGTAACTTTTTTGAACTGGTATGTGTATATATGTGTGCATGTATGTATTGTGTACATGCATGCATGTGTGTGTGTGTGTGTGTGTGTGTTCATCTATAGCCTGGGGCAGGGAGCTTCTGTGGAAATTGGTGGCAGATGCTCAAACTACTGGTATAATTTTTCACAAAGATAACAATCAGCATATTATAGAAGCCAGAGTATGGAGAACTGGTCAGGACTGGCTGACTTGGGGCTAACTCTCCTGCTGTTCCACTCCCTCTGTCCCTCAGGGATGGTGATTTACAATCTAGAAGTGCCTTCTTTTCAGGCTGCTTCTTCTTGGGCAGGGATGGGGGGTGGTGAGTGGTGGAGGTGAGTTTCAAGGTAGGGCTCTAACCCAGAGAATTTATTAATGGCATGATACCCAGCCTGAGAAATGAAGGTAGCTTAGAGCGTGGAGCTCTCCATTCTAGTGCTTGTCCTCCTTTTCTTGAGCTCACTGGATGTTGACTCACTGGGATCTGGCCTTTGGTCTTTTCCCACTGCAGATGTTTAGACAGAGTCACTGATAACCATCAGAGAAATATAAGCTCACAGGTCAAAGTAATGAGACATCTCAGAAGCACACTTGCTTCAAAAGAAAGCAACAACTTGGATTATATATGCTACCAGAAATAAATATGTTAGATGAAATGGTTAACATAACAAATACATAAAAACATTAAAAATAATGTTTGTGAGTTCAATATCATTTTACTAGTTAACAGGTTTATTTTGAAGCTGCAGTACATGAAAATAGCATGGTATTTATTCAGAAAGAGGAAAATAAATTTGGCCAAATGGAGAACTCAGAAACAGACCTGTGTATATATGGAACTTTGATGTATGATAGAAGTGGTGCGACAGGCCAATGGATAAAGGAAGGACTGTTCAATAAGTAGACTTGTAAAAAATGGTTCTCTCTATGGGAAAAAAATAATATTGATCCTTACCTCATACCATCTGTAAGAACAGATTCCAGAGAAATTAAAGACTTAAATGTTAAAAGTAAATTTTATTAGAAAATGCAGGTATATATTTTCCTGACTTGGAGATAAAGAAGAATGTGTTAAACACATAAAAAACACACCTAACAATGAAAAAAGGAAAATAAAAATGACTACAAGAACTTCCAAATATCAAAAGATATCTTACAAAAAGAAAAAATAAAATACCAGTAGGAAGATATTCATAACATAATTAACCAACAAAGAATTAATAACAAGAAATGACAGACAATCTGATAAAAAATGATCAAGGAATATGAATAGGAATTTAACAGAAGAGAAAACTCACATGATTCATAAAAAATGATGAGCTGGCTGGGTGCAGGGGCAAATGTCTGTAATCCCAGAGAATGGGGAGCCTGAGGCAGGAGGATCACAAGTTCAAAGCCAGCCTCAGTGTTTTAGTGAGACTCTCCCTAAGCAATTTAGTGAGACTCTGTCTCAAAATAAAAAAATATAAAAAGAGCTGGGGATGTGGCTCAGTAGTAGTGCCCCTGGGTTCAATCCCTGGTACCAAAAAAAATTATAATAAAAAATGATGAGACAGTTTCATTATTGACTGGGAAAGGAAAATTAAAACAGTAATATACCATTTTATGCCCATTCAATTGGCAAAAATTACAAAATGTGACAATACTAAGTGTGGAGAGAATGTGAATTAGCAGAATGTCTTATACTATGCTCTTGAGAATGTAAGTGTATACAACCACTTGGGAAAGTTTATCATTATCTAATGTTGACTGTTTCCATATCCTATAACTCAGGAAATTCTATTTCTAGGTATTTACCTAAGAAAAACTAGAGTCAATAGGAAACATGAACAAGAGTGTTCCTAGCAGCACTGTTAGTAAAGAGTTAACATCTGGCCCTTTTTATAAAAGTTAAAAACAAATGACATTAAACATTATAATTTTTAAGAAAGCAAATATGTAATAAAGCTATAGTTTCAAAAGCAAGCTAATAATAAATGTGAGAATTAAGAAAGAAAGGTAGAGGAATGGATTAGGGGAAGCTCTTGTTGGGTGCAAATAATTGTTAATGTTTTAATTCTTATGTTGGATGGTTGGGTCACATATAATATAAAATTTTTATATTAATAATAAGCAAATACATAAGTAAGTGCATAAGAATATATAAATAAAAACAAAAGAGGCCATACTTGGGCCTATGAATGAGAGTATGTCACAAATCAAAGATAATCTAGTCCTATGCACATTAGTATAAAAACATAAATTAACCACATTTTATTTTTACTGTTATCATTAATCCACACAATAATCATAGTTTCTACTATTATAATCCTCATTTTACAGATGAATCAAAGCTTAAGTGAGTTAATATAACATGTTCATGTGAATGAAGCTAGTGAATGATAGAAATCAGAATTTGAGGTCTGATCTGTTTAACTCTGGAGCCTAACCTTTAATGACTGGATTACTGGTCCCAGTCACTAAGACCATTTCATGATTCTGTTGAGGATAGCAATCTCTCAATATGTGAAGGTAAAAGTTTACCTAATGTTGAAGTATTTTGCCATACAAAATATGCAATAGCAAGTTGAGGAATTTGCACATGTGTGTCACAATGGAAAATCTGTGTTAAAATGAAATCACATATCATGTCATTGAGTAATAAGAATTTGAATGCAAGAGAGCTCAAATAAGAAATGTCCTGCACTGTTGGATGAGGAGTGATTCATTCCCTGAGTCTGCACAGTGTTCCTCTTTCATATGCCCACACAACAATGTACAGATATAGAGAGAATGTTCCCAAACTTTTTTGGTTGTTGTAAAATTGCTATACACCTAATTTATTCTGCTTTGTGACCTTACCCATGCACCCTGGGTCCTGATTTCTTATTTCATTAAAGAATGTCATATGTGAAGCTCATGCCCCCTCTACTGGTCAGCCTCATTTTGTCAGGTATGTCTTTTTAAATAGGCATTTATCCATTCCTGTGAGGAAAGAATATTTGATGCTTATTCCTAGTGTCTGTATTTTTTTTTTTTTTGAGAAGACAGTTGGCAGTGGGAAAGAGAGAGGAGTATTTTTATTTTATTTTTTTGTGAATAAGACAAAATGTCACCAAGAACTGGACTTGTGGGCAGATGCTATAAAACTGAACTTGCACAAAAACTTTGAGGGAATAATATTGCCAGTGTAGAGATTAGCTTTAGAGGCAGCATCTCCAGTCTTTGCTTTAAAGAAAAAATCTGTTAAATTTTTTAACAGATTTATTATCCAATTAAATTTATTAGATATCTCACGACATGCCTTTTGTGTATCTCTACCTCTACCTTTTTCCCCTGAAGGTAGTATTCTTTTCTCCTTCCTGTGCTTACACATCAAATCTATTCATCAGAGTAAAATGAGGACCTCTGAGGGCAGAAATCACATTTAATTTTCTATCAAGTTCAGCCCCCAACTCCCAAATAGTGAATACCACATGGTAAATAACAATTATGCTACTTAGCTACCCCTCTGAAATTGCCATGTAAGAACAGAAAACATCCCCATTCAGTAGCCCAAGGAAATCCAAATCAAAAGGATGAAAGGAGATGCTGACCACACACCAGAAGACTAAATACAGTAATTTTATTGTTGTGCCCATAATCACTATTTGACTAGAAACATTTCAGGATATGTTGATTTCCAGATGTCAAAGTTCAATGATCAGGTTCAGAAAACATCTATTAAAATTGTCTCTTTTCCTCCATCCCTGAACCTCCAAACTGTTAAACAATGAGGAGAGCTAAAAAAAATATGGTTCTTTTATTCCTTTCAATTCATTTGCTACTTGATCACAAAACCTTAAAAGTAATATAGAAACATCTCTGAGCATCAAGAAGCTAGGTATGAAGCAGTGAGTTTCCCTGTGGGGGATGCCAGGATCCTTACGTTGTGGACTTGGCTCCACAAATTATAGTCAGGTAATAATTGGAGAGTCCCTTCAATTTAATTTGTGCCTCAGTTTCCTTATTTTTAAAGTAATAATAATAAACTGCTTTATATACTAACTCACTAGGGTAAGTAGATAATGTAAATTCATTGTGCCTAGGTCTTCTTCTTACTCTGGAGTGGGGAGGTAGGATGGGCACATCATATCCTCTCTTACTACTCTACTCTGCACTCGCAGACAAAAAACTAAAGAATATCTTCAGACTGGGTCAAGCAAGGCATGCTTTAGTTTTAGACGGTGTCACGTTATCACAAACGACACAACACACATATATGCACACATACACACAATTTATTAACAAGCACATGAATTAGTCTCTCACTTGGGCTTTCAGCACTAGCACAGCATGGCCATAAAGCCTAAGTGTCCACTCTTATAACTAACACTGTTTTGGCTCCAGACAAACATTTTCCCACATTTTTTGTTTTATGTCCTCACATATGCAGCAGGTGGCTGCATTGGATGCTTAAAGGTTTGTGGGTTGTGACATTTCCACGGGTGAGTCCCACACTACTTGGAAGTGTACAGAGCATTTGAGTGGTGAAAATGCTTAGCTAGGAGGAAAAGGAAAGTACTTCAAATTTTCTCTTTCAACAAGAATGAATAGATTTTTCCTTACTCAAGTATTGTTCTTCAACAGTACTGAATCGAATGTACCTTTTCCTTTTTGTATTTTCTTTCTTTCTTTTTTTTTTTTTTTTGGGTGTTCATAAACTAGGATGATATTAACAACTGTTACACATGTTGGCTGAAGAATATTTTTCAATATTAAATAAGTCACATTTCTTGTTAATCATATGTGTGAACGTGTGTTAGTTTTCTCAGGCTGCCATAACTACCCAAAACTGGGGGTTGAAACAACAAACATTTATTTTCTCACAGTTCTAAAGGCTGGAAATCCAAGATGAAGGTGTCAGATGGATTAGTTTATGATAAGGCCTCTCTCCCTGGCTTGTGGATAACACCTTCTCCACATGTTCTCACCTGGCCTTTTCTTTGTGCATCATCGTAGAGAGAGCACTCTGCTTTCTCTTCCTCATGTAAGAACACCAGTCCTATTGGATTAGAGACCTATACCCTTATGGCCTCATTTAACCTTAATTACCTCCTATCTCCAAATATAGTCATATTGGATGGAGGTAGGGTCTTTGACATATGGAGGTTCAATTTAATCTATAACTAAATGAAATATGAAGCATGTCATAAATTATTTTCATTGGCAACTAGAAAGACAGTGAGTTCTTGCCAAGTGTGGTGATACACTTCTGTAATTCAAGCAACTTGGAGGGTTAGGCAAGAGGATCTCAAGTTCAAAGCCAACCTGGGCAACTTAGCAAGACCCTGTCTCAAATTAAAAAAGGAATGGGGATATGGCTCAGTGGTAGAATGCCCTAGGTTCAATGCCCAGTACACACCCCCTACACACACATAGACTCAAAGGACAATAAATTTTGAATGAAAAATCAGTTTATTTTTATGAACTAATAATATTTAATTACATTTTAAAATTAAAATATCAGATTTTAAAGTTTAATAAAAATGTTGATATTTATTAATTTCTATTTTTATTTTGCTTTTTTAATATTAAGAAATGATTTGAATGTTTTAGAAGAGATGTGATAATATATGAAGATTAACTTCACATTTTTATTTTAATTTTTGCATTTACTTTAGTTTACAGTTTTGAAATATAATAAAATTATATAGTTTGAGTTTATTTACATTTTGATTTTAATATTTTATATAATTAGTATTGAGAAAACACAAATTATGTAAAAATCTTGAATATAGCATCTTAACAATTTTGCTAAAATGAAAGCAAGAAATATAATAGATGCTCCTTCAATACTGGAAAAAGTGAAATTTTTAAATAATGGTTAAACATGGGGCTGCAGTTGTAGTTCAGTGGTAGAGCACTTGCCTAGCATGTTTGAAGCACTGGGTTTGATCCTTAGCACCACATAAAAATAAATAAAATAAAGGTATAAAAAATACAATAACATTTTAAAAAAGAACTTCTTGAATTTCTTATAAGAAATAGTTAAACATTACAACTTCTAAATAAATTTTCTCTTTAAACTTTTATTTCTTTAAGAAAAGTAGTAGATTGTGAGACTTGAACAAATATTTCAGAAACATAAGACTTTGGAAAAATTTTATATTTCTCAAGAATTTTGGGTGGCAGAGTTCCTGCTGACTGGCAGGAGCACACAGGCCAAGGCCCAGGACCACCTTCAGGGACCGCCACAGGAGCCCAGCCAAGGGCAGACCAAAGACTGCTAGCCTCCAGTCACAGGGGGACCCAGACCAGGAAAAGGTCTGCTTCTGGAGGAGACCTGACCTAAGTGAGGCCTGGGACTGCCCCTAGTTCCGTGCCAGAGATTCTAATGACCTGCGGGAGCACAAGCCAAGGCTCACCTTCAGGGACCTCCCCAGGAGCACAGCCAAGGCCACTCCCACTGCCATCTTGAGTTACCTCCACTATGGCTGCCACCATCTTTACTGGCAGTAGTATCCATCTGGGGACACCTACTGGGGACTGGAAGTGAACTCCAAGGTGAGATACAAGTAATCTGTAGTGTTAGTACAAGATTATAGGATAGGAACCACAATATATCAGATCAGCATTACAAGAAAGGAAAATACATAATCAACATGAAAAACCAAGGGAAGAAAGTGCCCCAAATATACCAGGATACTACAATAATAGAATCCATTGACAGCACAGTTGATGAAATGTCAGAGAAACAATTCAGAACGTATGTAATTAAAATGATCTGTGAATTAAAGAATGACTTAAGTGAGCAAATATAGACAAAAATTGATCACTCCAACGAAGAAATAAGAGAGCAAATGAAGGCAACCATTGATCACACCAACAAAGAGATAAGGGAACAAATACAGGTAGCAAAAGATTAAGAAAGAGCTAGAGATTGTGAAAAAAAAATCAGAAATTCTTGAAATGAAGGAAACAATAAACCAAATAAAAAACTCAATAGAAAGCATCACCAGTAGACTAGATCACTTGGAGGACAGAACCTTGGATAATGAAGACAAAATATACAATCTTGAAAATAAAGTTGACTATACAGTGAAGATGGTAAGAAATCATGAACAAAACATACAAGAATTATGGGATCACATCAAAAGACCAAATCTAAGATTCATCAGGATAGAAGAAGGCACAGAATTTCAAACCAAAGGAATGTACAACTTCTTCAATGAAATAATATCAGAAAATTTCCCAAATATGAAAAATGAATTGGAAAATCAAATACAAGAGGCTTACAGGACACCAAATGTACAAAATTACAACAGATCTACACCAAGGCACATTATAATGAAAATGCCCAGCATACAGAATAAGGATAGAATTTTGAAGCCTGTAAGAGAGAGGAATCAGATTACATATGGGGGAGACCAATTCAGTTCTCAGCAGATTTTTCAGCCCAGACCCTAATAGCCAGGAGACCATGGAACAACATATACCAAGCTCTGAAAGAAAATGGATGCCAACCAAGAATCTTATATCCAGCAAAATTGAGCTTCAGATTTGATGATGAAATAAAAACCTTCCATAATAAACAAAACTTAAAAGATTTTACACCAAGAAAGCCTGCACTACACAGCATTCTCAGCAAAATATTCCATGAGGAGGAAATGATAACCAATAATGAAAATATACAAAGAGAGGAACTACACTAAAAAAGGGAAGGGGGAGCAATCAAAGGAGAAACCAAGTCAAGGTAAAAACCAAAAGTAAACCAAAATGACTGGGATTACAAATCATATTTCAATAATAGCCCTGCATGTGAATGGCCTAAATTCATCAATTAAAAGACATACACTGATAGATTGGATTAAAAAAAAAAAAGACCCAACAATATGCTGCCTTCAAGAGACTCATTTCACAGGAAAAGACATCCACAGACTGAAAGTGAAAGAGTGGGAAAAAACGTATCAGTTACATGGACTGTGTAAACAAGCAGGAGTTTCCATCCTCATATCAAATAAAGTGGACTTCAAACCAAAGATGGTGAAAAGAGATAAAGAAGGTCATTTCATACTTCTTAAGGGAATCATACATCAACAAGACATAACAATCATACATATCTATGCCCCAAATAATGGGGCTTCTACGTGTATCAAACAAATCCTTCTCAACTACAAGAATCAAATAGACCACAACACAATAATACTTGGAGACTTTAACACAGCTCTCTCACCATTGGATAGATCTCCCAAACAAAAACTAAACAAAGAAACCATAGAGCTCAATAAAACAATCAATAATTTAGACTTAACAGACATATATAGAGTATTCCATCCATCAGTGAGTGAATACACTTTTTTTTTCTCAGCAGCACATTGATCCTTCTCCAAAATAGATCATATGTTATGTCACAAAGCAAGTCTTAGCAAATACAAAAAAATAGAGATACTACCCTGCATCCTATCTGACCATAATGGAATAAAATTACAAATCAATGACATTAAAAAATAGAAACTACTCCAACACTTGGAAACTAAATAATATGCTATTGAATGACACATGGATAACAGAAGACATCAGGGAAGAGATAAAAAAATTCTTAGAGGTAAATGAAAACTCTGATACAAATATCAAAATCTCTGGTACACCATGAAGGCAGTGCTAAGAGGAAAGTTCATTGCATTAAGCTCATTTGTTAAAAGAAGAAAAAGTCAACAAATAAATGACTTGACTGTTCATCTCAAAGCCCTAGAAAAAGAAGAAAAAAACAACACCAAAAGAAGTAGAAGACAGGAAATAATTAATATCAGGGCTGAAATCAATGAAATTGAAATAAAAGAAACAATTAAAAAAATTGACAAAACAAAAAGCTGGTTCTTTGAAAAAATAAATAAAACCAACAAACCCTTAGCCACCCTAATAAAAAGAAGGAGAAAGAAAATCCAAATTACTAAAATTCGTGATGAAAAAGGAAATATCACAACAGACACTACTGAAATACAGAGGATAATTAGAAACTATTTTGAAAATATATACTCCAGTAAAATAGAAAACCCTGAAGACACTGACAAATTTCTAGAGGCATATGACCTACCAAAACTGAACCAGGAGGTCATACACAACTTAAACAGATCAATTTCAAGCAAGGAAATAGAAGATGCCATCAAAAGCCTGCCAACCAAGAAAAGCCCAGGACCAGATGGATTCTCAGCTGAGTTCTACAAGACCTACAAAGAAGAATTAATACCAATACACTTCAAACTATTTCATGAAATAGAAAAGGAGGGAACCCTTCCAAACTCATTCTATAAGGTGAGTATCACTGTGATACCAAAACCAGACAGAGACACATCAAAGAAGGAAAATTTGAGACCAATATCCCTGATGAACATAGATACAAAAATTCTCAATAAAATTTTGGCAAATCGCATACAAAAACATATTAAAAAGATAGTGCAACATGATCAAGTGGGGTTCATTCCAGGGATGCAAGGTTGGTTCAACATATGGAAATCAATTAACATAATCCATCACGTCAATAGACTTAAAGACGAGTCATATGATTTTATCAACTGATGCAGAGAAAGCATTTGACAAAATACAGTACCCTTTTATGTTCAAAACACAAGAAAAACTAGGGATAGTAGGAACATACCTCAACTTTGTAAAAGCTATCTATGCTAAGCGCAAGGCCAACATCATCCTAAATGGACAAAAATGGAAAGCATTCCCTCTAAAAATGAGAACAAGACAGGGATGCCCTCTTTCACCACTGCTATTCAACATAGTCCTTGAACTATTAGCCAGTGCAATTAGACAAATGAAAGAAATTAAAGGGATATGAATCAGAAAAGAAGAACTTAAACTATCATTATTTGCAGATGACGTGATTCTATACTTAGAGGATCCAAAAAATTCCACCAGAAAACTTCTAGAATTAATAAGTAATAGATAATGAGAATTGAAAACAATGTAGCTTGAGGGAAGAGGCAAATAGCCCTATGCTAGCACCCCTCCGTCCCCTGATGAATGTTTCCCTGAGACTAATTGCAGATAAGGGAAGATGTCCCACTAGGCCGGAGACACTCGGTCTGCAGCTTGCAGGACTCTGACCCGTGAAACTGAATCCCTGGGCACTGAAACTGACCACTTTGCTGATTTATGGAATTAGTCCCAAATTTCTAAGTGCCTGAGAGAACCAGCACATCTCCACTATGCCACCCCCCAACATAAACCTATAAAAACCCAGTCCCTTTTTTTGTTCAGTGGCTCATTTTCCACCAGGAAAGTGTGTCCACCACCACCTGTGCGGATGAATTTTGTTCCTGAATAAAAGCCTGAAATGACTTGCATGGTTTGCTGCCGCTTTGGTCTTTTTGCCCTTGCAGTTTGGTGCACTGGCTGGGAAGAATAGTAAGGTAATTGTTTCCCGTTCCCCAAATCCTTCCTCTTTCCCGCAATCAGTTAAACAGCTGAAGGGACTTGGGGAGTGACCGTTGAGTGTCTGGCACCTCCAGCTCTCTGAAAGCTGGGAGACCCCCCAGCCACCGCTTTTTGGAGCTATGGCTGAATCTCTGAACTGACTGTGCTTCCCTCATGCCTTTACCTGTCCACTTTATGCAGGAAACTCGGTGGAGGGAGGGACAATGGGCCTGAGGCAACTGAAGGCAGCTGGCCAGGGCTACTCCCTGGTGCTGCATGAAGGTCTTAGTTCCAAAGCCTCACCCCCACAGCCCCTTGGGGTACTGAGTCAACTGCTGTGTGGGAGAAATTTGGTGTGTGTCAGGTGGAAGGCTCAACAGTGACTGAAGACATCTGGCTGGGGCCACTCCCCAGTGTTGCCTGAAAACTTTGAGTCTGAGCCCTGATGCGGACAGCACCCCCAGGGTACCAAAGATCAACTGCACATTACATCCTATGGCTTCATGGCACGTGGACAATAAAAGGACTCATACCAAGCCCATTGTTGGCATTAAGGAAAGCCCACTTTTTCCCATTCCCTGCCCTCCTCTCCCTGGCACATTCAGCCAACTTTGCAAGTCATGGGACTGGTTTGCCAATTTTACTTCTGCATCCACCACCGGCCTTCTCATCCTTTGGAGAGGTAAGACTCCTTTCTAAATCAGTCCCCCAACCCCCTCCATGCTAAACAGAGATCCTGCCATAGAGCCTACAACATCTCTCTGCTGGACATAGATCCCGCCATAGAGGCTACTATATATCTCTGTCGGACAGAGATCTCACCATAAGGCTAAAATTCCATCTTTGGGCTCTCTGGGCCATGCCCCTTACCACTGGGATTGAGGAAAAGACATTTTCCCAAACGCTTATGGGGAAAACCCTGCCTTCAGGCTCTCTGGGCCATGCCCCTAACCACTGGTATTGAGGAAAAGACGTTTTTCCAAACCCTTGTGGGGAAAGTCCAGTGTGGGACCGGCATTTTTGGTGGCATAACGAGTGCAGAGGACGCTTTGTGCCCTGTTGTCACCTTCTTTCGATCTCTATCTCTGCTGGACAGAGATTCCGCCCCTGCTCTGCTGGACAGAGAAACAGAGGTTCTACCGTCAGGCCATGCCTAGCTCCTTACCACTGCCCTCCATTGTCATCTCCCTCAAGCCTCTCCGAGGATGAAAACTATTCAATCCATTCCTCTTGGGCTATTTCTCTGCCAATTTTAAAACCCACTATTCCCACACTGGACTCAAACTAAAATGTCTTATTAAATTCAGCACTAAAATCTGACCAAGATACAAAAATTCTACAGGCCTTAAAACAATATTTGACCCAAAGTGACAAGTATCTGAAGCTTTCTTATCTGAAAGCTTTCTTCCCTTCCCACTCAAACCCCTCCTTACATCTCAAAGTTAAATATCAGCTCCTGGCCTCTGCAATTCAGAGCCCAAACAAAACCCCTACAGCTCATGCCCCAACCCAATCTCATAATACTCCCATGACTCATAGTTCCATTATACCCACTAAGAGACCCTTAAAGCCCTGCTACAGATGTGATCAGGACGGACACTAGGCAAAAGCCTGCCCTAATCCAAGGCCCCTCCACCAACCTTGTCCCAATTGTGGAAAACACTGGAAGGTGAAATGTCCCCAGAGAAGAACGCCCCTCTCCTGGGCACCCCCATCCAATCCTTGGCTCCTCAGCACGAAATGATTGGAATGAAGGGTCCTGACCTTTGACTCGGAACATGAACAAACATAAAAAATTCTCCATCAAAAGGCAAAAGTTACCCCCCGCTCCGCACCAGCCCTACACTGCCTTGCAGTCATAAACTACAACTTTGTAATCCCCTTCTTCATCTACAGCCCCCAAATAGCAGATAAAACTCCCTCCCTTACAGGTCCACCAACCTCAAGATCTCAAAATTAAAATTTCTCACACCCAAATAAAGTCCTGCCCTATTTCTAGCCCAACTTACTGAGGCAATCACCAAATATACAACTTTAAATGTGAACAGCCCTGATGGAAATCTCTTCTTACACTTTCACTTTATCAGTGGGTCTGCACCCCACATCCACAAAAAACAAATGATTAGAGAAAGATCCTAAGTCTCCTCAACAGTTACTTTCAGCTCATCTTAAAATTAAACCATCAGCTCCTAGCCTCAGCCATCCAAAGGCCTAAAAGGACACTACTACCCATGACTCCACTAGATCCTCCAATACATCTCCTGAGCATTAAAAAAAAAATAGTTTAATGTATCTACACCTCCCCCATACCTCCAGCTTCCCCTCCCCTTACAAACCATATTTTAAGAAATCTTGACAAACTTTAGCCCCATTTTCCTTAAGCAGAATCACACAATGCAATACAGCCAGAGCTTTTTACAGCCCAGCCAGCTACTTGCCCTGTGACAGCCCCTCCCCCACAAACCCCCAGGCTTACAGCTTTCACAGCCACCTAGGCTGCTGCTTTTTCAGACCTTAGCCCAAAGGAAAAAAAAAAAAAAAAGAAAAGGAGGTTGATTTACATCTACCTAAAGCCCCCTACCCATTTCTTCTTCCTCCATTCTCTCAAGTTGCTTTACTGAAACAACAGCCATCATTTTTTTTCTTTTGCTAGGACTCTTCACTCTTACATTTTTGAATTCATAACTTTCATTCTGTGCACTAAAATTAAAACTTCTGATCAGATGTATCTTACCCAACTATAAAAGTTTTTTTTACACTCTACTTTGCTCCGAGACCTATTTACAAGGTATACATTTAATCCAAGAGGACTATTGTTTACTGTTTTATGTATTGTCTGGTATACATGCTGTCTGTTTTTGTGTATTGTCTTGTATACATGTATTTATGTATCAAACCTAACATATAGAGCACTCATAAACTAAAATTAAAAATGGATCCAAATACCTTTGATTCACATGATTCAAAAAGTTCGATTTAAATTGTGTAAACAAATAACATTGATTATGTCTTTAAAATCACTACCTCACATGTTTTTCTTTCCAGACAGTTGGACAATGAAGGATGTTGTTCTCTATAAAATGTTTAAAATGTAATTAATTATCATTCCTTCTAGGACTTCCTTCAGCAGAAAATGATGACTTAAAATGTTAACTAAACCTGGTTTTTATGTATAGCCTAAGTTAAAAGTAAATAGACCAGACTTAACATGAATGGGACAAACATTATAAATGTGGGTGTCATGAAATTGTTACTCAATGAAGAATTTAAAATTGCTTTGTCATCACTAAAACAAAATTACTTAATTTAAAGCTCAACAGATATAATTCTATATACTTAAACATTGTGTTTTCATAAATGGTGAACAAATGTAATTCTCTAACCCAGCCTAATTCTATCTTAAGACTGAAAGCCAATTTGACAAGAGGTCATAAAGGTTTATTTTTTGTTTTATTTGCTTGGACTATGTTTGGCTTTGATTAGGTAATTGCCCTTCTAAGCAGCACCCTCATGCTGGAACCTGAGTTCGCTCCCTATCTAGGATGTTGAGCCATGTAAATCATTGACTTGCTACCTGCCTCTATATTGCTACAGCCAGAACCTTGTTAGTTGTAAACCTACCTTTATGATTCTCTGTGTTGCAGACTTCCCTGCTCCTGGATGGAGCTGCTGCCCTCGCTGCTTAAAGGGGACAGCCATTGTACAGCTGATTTGTGTACACAGTGTAGGCTTCCTTAATTTGATTTAAAAATTGGAGTCAGTTATCCTTTCTTTGTGTTCTGGGTTCTATACATGAAGGCCTGAAGGTTTCTACTGTTTCATTTAAAGTACTATAAATAACATAAAGTATTTCTTATCATTAAAATGGAGTAATTTGCCTAAATTCAGAAATTTACAAGGATTGTTTTGGGATGTGAATAGAAGGGAATTAAAGATTCTAGATATGGTACTTAGTGGAAGAAATAAGGAAGTGTTTCTGGGTAAGAAAGTCTTCATATGGTAAAAGAAACAAGAGGGTTAAAGTAACTGTTAAAAAAGTTTAGAGTAAGTGGTAAAAGGATCAAAATAATGAAAGTCTAAAGGAAGGGTAAATTTCAAAGGTTTATGTTTATGGATAATTTGACTATAATTAATACAAGCTTATTCAACTTAAACTTTAATGTCCTGATATAAAAACAAAGTCTAAAACACTGTTCTGCTCTTAATAAGATAAATTTGTTACGTTTGTCGGGTTTTATCACTTGGGAAAACTAACTTTCAAAAAATTAATGTTTATACAACTGTGGTTAAACAACAACTTATTTTTAAAATACTGTACTGGGTTCCAAAGTCTAGATTTTTCTTTGAGACCTAAAGTTGATTAATATAACTACATCAATACAATTATGGTACTACTAGTCCTATTTTTATATTAAATGTGTTCATATCTTCCAGGCATGCAAATACTTAAAGTAGAAGGTTTAAAGAGTATTATATCAAGCTGATGCTCTCCAAACTAAAGTTGTATGGTAATTTTAAACTCATAAAGATAGCAAATTTTATTGAGGGTTTATTTCTATAACTGAACCTGTTATCCATAAGATAAAATTTTCTGCTACTTTTTACACTGGGGAAAATTTAAATATGTTTCTCTAAGTAAATGAGGCTACTTTTCCACACAAAAAGGAAATGAAAAGCCCTCTCAGCCTTTCTTTAATTCATGTTTTAAATGCAATGTCATATTATGTTAACTAACATTCATGTGAAATCAAAAACAATATATATAAACTTTATAAAATGATATTTTATTTTGTGAGAAGTTCTGTCTTACTTGAGATGAGTTTCTGCCTCCCACCATACTACATATTACAATAATTTCAAAGTAAACAAGACTTCAATTCATTTCAAGTTATATTCAAAGGATTTATTTTGTCATAAAGATTACTAGGATCTCAACCAGGGAATATAAGGTATACCTCAGCCAAAATTTGAGATAGCTACTACACAAATTAGACTTGTTAATTTTATTTTGTGTTTTCCTTAAACTCTGTGACAGGACAGATAGGCATGGAAGCTAAAGCCCAGCATCTTTATTGTCTTAAAATAAAGACTGATAAGATTGGCTTGCTGAGTGTTTAAGATCAAGACCTAAACCAAAAATTAGATCAAAGGGGCCAAGAAAACCAGTATTTGGTCTTTGCCCTCTGAGTCAGCCTAAATCCAAGGAATGAGGAAACTTCTCTAAAGGGCTCTACACCTCTAGGTTGCAGAACCTTCAAATCAGGGAGATTACTGAGACCACTGGAAAGTTAAAAAGCCCATCAAATGCCATACTATGGAGAGGAAGGTCATTGAGAAAGGGAACCATCCCTCATGCTTCCTGGGGTAACCACATGGTCAGTGCCAGACCTCGACCTAGCCTAACTCAGATGGCACTAGCAGAGCTAATAAGCTGCTCTCAAGTTCCTCAAGAATGCCTCCCAGGAGACCAAAAGGTGACTCTTAACAATAGGTGAAAACAAAAGTCAGTTTGACTTGCTTCAACTTAAAAGGGTTGAGGGAAGAAATTCCTTCCGCCAAACTGTCCCAAATTTCTTTAACAAAAATTTTGATTAACTAGCAAAACAGTTATAACTGAAATACAGCCATACCTGGGCATTTTCAAAAAGTAGGAATAATTCTTCTAAGTAGATGTCAGCCCCATATCTCCAATGCCCCCAACTTTCTGAGGTTTTTATTTGTAAGACTTATCAATTGGCCACTTTAATTTTCCTTGCTCCTCAAACTAATAGTTAACCTCAAAACTAAAGCCTATCCATAATAAACATATATATGAAGAAATGTTCAACGTCTCTCGCCATTATAGAAATGCAAATCAAAACTACCCTTATATTTCATCTCACCCCAGTCAGAATGGCAGCTATCCAAAATACCAGCAACAATAAGTGCTGGTGAGGATGTGGTGAAAAAGTTACACTTAAACATTTCTGGTGGGATTGCAAACTGGTGCAACCAATCTGGAAAGCAGTATGGAGATTTCTTAAAATACTTGGAATCGAACCACCATTTGATCCAGCTATCCCACTCCTCTGTCTATACCCTAAAGTCTTAAACAGCATACTACAGTAACTCAACCTACACTGTCTACATGTCTATTTTGATGCCAGTACCATGCTGTTTTTGTTACTATAGCTTTGTAGTATAATCTGAGGTCTGGTATTGTGATGCCTTCTGCTTCACTCTTCTTGCTAAGGATTGCTTTGGCTATTCTGGATCTCTTATTCTTCCAAATGAATTTCATGATTGCCTTTTCTATTTCTATAAGGAATGATGTTGGGATTTTAATTGGGATTGCACTGAATCTATATAGTGCTTTGGGTAGTATGGCCATTTTCACAATATTGATTCTGCCTATCCAGGAGCATGGGAGATTATTCCGTCCTCTAACAACTTCTTCAATTTCTTTCTTCAGTGTCTTGTAGTTTGCATTGTAGAGGTCTTTTACCTCTTTTGTGAAATTGATTCCCAAATATATATTTTTTTGAGGCTATTGTGAATGGAATAGTTTTTCTAATTTCTCTTTCAGAGGGCTTATCACTGATGTATAGAAATGCAATTGATTCATGGGTGTTGATTTTATATCCTGCTACTTTGCTGAAATCATTTATTAGTTCTAAAAGTTTTCTGGTAGAATTTTTTGGATCCTCTAAGTATAGAATCATGTCGTCTGCAAATAATGATAATTTGAGTTCTTTTCCGATTCATATTCCTTTAATTTCTTTCGTCTGTCTAATTGCTCTGGCTAGTGTTTCAAGAACTATGTTGAATAGCAGTGGTGAGAGAGAGGGCATCCCTGTCTAGTTCCCATTTTCAGAGGGAATGATTCCAACTTTTCTCCATTTAGGACGATGTTGGCCTTGGGTTTAGCATAGATGGCTTTTACAAAGTTGAGGAATGTTCCTACTCTCCCGAGTTTTTCTAGTGTTTTGAGCATAAAAGGGTGTGGTATTTTGTCAAATGCCTTCTCTGCATCGATTGACAAAAATCATATGATTCTTATCTTTAAGTCTATTGATGTGATGGATTACGTGTATTGATTTCCGTATGTTGAACGAACCTTGCATCCCTGGGATGAACCCCACCTCATCATGGTGCACTATCTTTTTGATATATTTTTGTATGCAATTTGCCAGAATTTATTGAGAATTTTTGCATCTATGCTCATCAGGGATATTGGTCTGAAGTTTTCTTTCTTTGATGTATCTCTGTCTGGTTTTGGAATCAGGGTGATACTTGCCTCATAGAATGAGTTTGGAAGGGTTCCCTCCTTTTTCCCTCTTTTTCTATTTCATGAAATAGTTTGAGGAGAATTGGTATTAATTCTTCTTGGAAAGTCTCATAGAACTCAGCTGAGAATCCATCTGGACCTGGACTTTTCTTGGTTGGAAGGCTCTTGATGGCATCTTCTATTTCCTTGTTTGAAAGTGATCTGTTTAAGTTGTGTATGTCCTCATGGTTCAGTTTGCGTAGGTCATATGCCTCTAGAAATTTGTCGGTGTCTTCAGGGTTTTCTATTTTACTGGAGTATAAATTTTCAAAATAGTTTCTAATTATCCTCTGTATTTCAGTAGTGTCTGTTGTGATATTTCCTTTTTTATCTTGAATTTTAGTAATTTGGGTTTTCTCCCTCCTCCTTTTTGTTCGGGTGGCTAAGGGTTTGTCAATTTTGTTTATTTTTTCAAAGAACCAGCTTTTTGTTTTGTCAATTTTTTGAATTGTTTCTTTTGTTTCACTTTCATTGATTTCAGCCCTAATTTTGATTATTTCCTGTCTTCTACTTCTTTTGGTGTTAATTTGTTCTTCCTTTTCTAAGGCTTTGAGGCAAAGAGTCAATTCATTTATTTGTTGGCTTTTACTTCTTCTGATGAATGAATTTAATGCTATGAACTTTCCTTTTAGCACTGCCTTCATGGCATCCCAGAGATTTTGATATGTTGTATCAGAGTTTTCTTTTGCCTTTAAGAATTTTTTATCTCTTCCCTGATGTCTTCTGTTATCCATGCATCATTCAATAGCATATTATTTAGTTTCCAGGTGTTGGAGTAGTTTCTGTTTTTTAATCTGTCATTTATTTCTAATTTTATTCCATTGTGGTCAGATAGGATGCAGGGTAATATCTCTATTTTTTTTGTATTTGTTAAGACTGGCTCTGTGACATAACATATGATCTATTTTGGAGAAGAATCCATGTGCTGCTGAGAAAAAAAAGTGTATTTGCTCACTGATGGATGGAATACTCTATATATGTCTGTTAAGTCTAAATTATTGATTGTCTTATTGAGCTCTATGGTTTCTTTGTTTATTTTTTGTTTGGGAGATCTATCCAATGGTGAGAGAGCTGTGTTAAAGTCTTGATTCTTGTAGTTGAGAAGGATTTGTTTGATACACGTAGAAGCCCCATTATTTGGGGCATAGATATGTATGATTGTTATGTCTTGTTGATGTATGATTCCCCTAAGAAGTATGAAATGACCTTCTTTATCTCTTTTCACCATCTTTGGTTTGAAGTCCACTTTATTTGATATGAGGATGGAAACTCCTGCTTGTTTGCAGGATCCATGTGAGTGATATGTTTTTTCCCACCCTTTCACTTTCAGTTTGTGGATGTCTTTTCCTGCAAGATGAGTCTCTTGAAGACAGCATATTGTTGGGTCTTTTTTTTTTGATCCAGTCTGTCAGTCTATGTCTTTC
>PVHX01025644.1:0-22024 GCA_004024805.1 Geosciurus inauris | reverse complement strand
TAATCTCCACGATATATAAAGAACTCAAAAAACTTAACACCAAAAAAACTAACAACCCAATCAATAAATGGGCCAAAGAGCTAAACACAAACTTCACAGAAGAAGACATACAATCCATCAACAGACATATGAAAAAATGTTCAACATCTTTAGCAATCAGAGAAATGCAAATCAAAACTACCCTAAGATTTCATCTCACGCCAGTCAGAATGGCAATTATCAAGAACACAAACAACAATAAGTGTTGGTGAGGTTGTGGGGAAAAAGGCACGCTCATACATTGCTGGTGGAACTGCAAATTGGTACAACCAATCTGGAAAACAGTTTGGAGATTCCTTAGAAAACTTGGAATGGAACCACCATTTGAACCTGCTATCCCACTCCTAGGTCTATACCCAAAAGACTTAAAAACAGCATACTACAGTGCTGCAGCCACCTCAATGTTTATAGCAGCTCAATTCACAATAGCTAAACTGTGGAACCAACCTAGATGTCCTTCGATAGATGACTGGATAAAGAAACTGTGGTATATATACACAATGGAATATTACTCAGCAATAAGAGAGAATAAAATTATGGCATTTGCAGGTAAATGGAAGGAGTTGGAGAATATCATGCTAAGTGAAGTAAGCCAATCTCAGAAAACCAAATGCTGAATGTACTCGTTGATAAGTGGATGCTGATCCAAAATGTGGAGGACATGGGAACAATGGTGGATATCTGTGCACAGGAGTGTAAGGGGGGAGGGGGCATGGGGACAGCAAAGGTGGTGGAATATGATGGTCATAATAACCCTAACTTTATGTATGACTGCATATATGTTGTGATTCTATACAACTTACAACTAGAGAATTGATATATTATCCTCTATCTATGTACAATGAATCAACTTGCACTGTTAACATGTAAGCCTAAATAAAACAAAAAACAAAACAAAACAAAAATATAAGATGTGACTGTTATATTTAATAATATTTCCTTAAAATTAAAAAAAAATTTAAATCTTAAAATTCTCAAAGTCAAAAATATTTGGCATATTTGGCCCCGTTGCAATTTTATTTATTTATTTTTCTTTGTGCAGTGTTGGGGATCAAACTCAGGGTATTGCATATGCCAAGGAAACACTCTATCATTGAGTACAGCCTCAGCTCCAAAGGCTGCATCCTGCAATGAATTGTATTTTAGATTAAAAAGTTAACTTGTCTAGACAATAAATTGAGCTCTTTTTTTGCTCCACCAGAGAAATGTTGTAAAGTGCTAGAATAATGACTGAATGATACAGAATGCCAAAAGAGAAATGAAAACTATAAAAAAAAAAAGCCAAACATATGTTCAATAACTAACTGAAAAGTACAATTTCTGAAATAAAAATATTGACTGAGTGGGCTAAGAGCAATTGCAAATAGCAGAAAATAGGGTCAGTGTGTTAATATGGGTTTCCTATGTAGTAGACACGACGAAGAAATTAAGTATTTAAGGATTTTTTAGTGGAAATGAGAGAAAATGGGGAGAGAGCTGGAGGAGGCTGGGAGAATTATTGGATTGTGATCCAACTCTGACCCCAAGTGAAAGAGAAAGGAAAGGTAGTTTTGATGGACAGATTGTCCACGCAATCTAAGAAAGGTTTGGAAAAGACATTGGAGAATCCTTGAGCTAAATAAAGTCAGTCTTTGGGGGAATCCATTGTCTCCTAGGAATAGGTTTGCCTTAGTTCTGTGGCATACTTATCTGTCTCAAGCATACCCCAAATAAAAGGCAGTAGTAGATTCAGAGTCTAGTAGCTGTGTTCCTTGAGCAATTACCCTCACTGAAGTTGGAAATCTAAAAGGTACATTCTCATGGCTGCTACAATCTACCATTTTTACTCCACAGAGTCACTTTTCCCCATAGGTTCGAGAAACAGCTACTTTATGGTTCCTGTGGTTCCTATGGTTTTTATGGTTCCTGTCTTCCTAATAAGAAACTCAAAAGAGGGAAGTTAGTGTGATAAGCCATAGCCCCTATTGTAGTTTCTCTTGGAGCCACAGTGGTACCTATATTATCTCCCCTCCTCATTCTGTATTTCAAGATGTGTCTTCCCCACTAGTACTCTGACCTTCACATAACAGATTTTCCTTGGCCGAGCACAGAAATGTCTTGGGAATTCTGCAACTCCAAAGATTTTTAGCCTACTATTCAAATGTTCTTGCTTTTCCACTGCAGGGCTTCTTTGTGAAACTAGGGGATTGAAGATCTGTGGCTCATCCCCTCAGTCACTACATTCTTGTTAACAATACCCAATCCCTCATTATCCTTCTGCAGAACATCAACACAATTAGGCAATAACCTGACAATTCCACTGGCTTTGTAGGCATCGTGCCCCATATTTCTAAAATACCTGTGTTTTCTTACCTTTCACAACATTGCTCTTCACTGATCCATTTTTCTCATTTTACCACCACTAACTATTCAGCAATTAAGGTGCTACCATTTCCCAGGGAGTCTCCTTGCTCCATCTGCCAATGAAGTAGCTTCCTATTTGCCCGACAGGCAGTGGATGAGTCAGTCCTAGATCTTTACTTTACCACTTGCTTTCTCAAACCATTCCCTATTTTCCTTGTGTTATCCAGGTGCCCCCTCAAAGTAGATGCTATGAATTAATTTAACATTAATGCCTTTTATTATAGGAAATGTTTTTTATAGAGGTGAGTGGAGGGGTTGGTAAGGCTTTGATAGCCATTAGATCCCTGGATCTAGAATGAAGGAGTGAGGGAGGAAAGTTAGTTACAAGTTTCTTAAGCTATCTTGAAAGATGAAGGGAAATTCTGCAAGGCCATCAGGGAGTCCCTGAGTCAAAGCCAGCCATTAGGACAATATTTAGAGCTTCTGCCATGCTCACTATTCCACTGAGAGCAGTCTGTGGAAAGTGTAGCCTCAAACATGGTGATGAATTCTACAGAATAGAAACTTGAAGTCTATTATTCTCCCTGTAGCTAGAGGCCTGGGACCATCACAGGACCATCACAGTCCATAAACCTGAAAAAGACCATTAGAAATTTTTTGAGAGAATGGGACTAAGATGAAAAAGCCTTCTTCACCAAGATGGCACCAAAAGCAAAGAAGGAAGCTCTTGTCCCTCCTAAAGCCAGAGCCAAAGCAAAGACTTTGAAGACCAAAGAGGCTATGTTAAAAGGCATTCACAACCACAAAAGAAGAGAATATTTACACATCACCCACATTAAGTGGCCCAAGACACTGTGACTCTGGAAGCAGCCCAAATAACCTTTGAAGAAGGCTTATAGGAAAACAGGATTGAGCACTATGCTGTCATCGAGTTCGCCCTGACCACTGAGCCTACCATGAAGAAGGTAGAAGACAGTGGTACACTGTGTTCATTCTGGATGTCCAGATCAACAAGCACCAGATCAAACAGGTTATGGAGAAGTTTTGTAACACTGATGTGGTCAAGGTCAATACCCTCATTGGGCTTCATGGAAAGATGATGATATATGTTCAACTGGCTTCAGATTATGATGCTTTGTATGTTGCCAATAAAATTGGGATCATCTAAACTGAATCCAGCTAGTTAATCCTAAATACACATTTTTTAACCATAAAAAAAAATGAACAGACCCTCAATGAGGTATGGAACATTTAAAGTGGTCTAATATTGAATCTAAGAATATGAAGAGAAAGAGAATGGAGCTCAAAAGGAGAGAGAAAGAAGAAAATAGTTGAAATTTCCCCAAATTTGATGACAACAATCTACTTCCATATCCAAGACACTCAAACAAATTCCAGCAAGATAAATACAAGAAAATCACAACTAGGTATATTATAGTCCAATTATCAAAAATAAAAGTAAAGAAATTGTATCAAAAGCAATCAGAGAAAAACATTACATACAGATAAACAGTAATATAAATGGTGGATAATATTGCACAAAAAAATAATGGTTGCCAGAAGATAATGGAAAAGCATTTTTGTGTGTGTGCATTTTGAACATGTACCAACATGGACCATATGCTAAGCCATAAAATAAGTCTCATGAAATTTCTAAAACATTGAAATTTTAGAGTGTGTTCCCTCAACACAATGAAATAAATGTTAAAAACACAAGATTGAAGACGTAAAACTGTCTTTATTCATAGGTGATATGATTGTTTATACAAAAACATCAAGAAGACTACACAAGCCAGGCGCAGTGGCACACGCCTGTAATCCCAGCACTTTGGGAGGCTGAGACAGGAGAATCATGAGTTCAAAGCCAGCCTCAGCAACAGCGAGGCACTAAGCAACTCAGTGAGACCCTGTCTCTAAATAAAATACAAAATAGGGCTAGGGGTGTGGTTCAGAGATCTAGTGCCCCTGAGTTCAATCTCTAGTACAAAAAAAGAAGACGGCACACACAAAAAATAGCAGGTCTAATAAATGAATTTAACAGGGTCAATATTCAAAAATCAATTCTATTTCTATTTATTGGTAAATAATTGGAAAATGAAAATGTTAAATACCTTTTACAATAACGTAAAAAATACAAACTGGGTGGAGGATATAGTTCCATGGTAGAGTACTTGCCTAGCATGTTCAAGGCCCTGGTTTCTGCCCCCAGCACTATTTTTTTAAAAAAGTATTTACACACACACACACTCATGCACATATCACTAAAGAGTGAGTGTGAGCTGAGCACCATGGCACATGCCTCAGGAGCCTGAGGCAGAAGTATTGCAACTTTAAGGCCAGCCTTAGCAACTTAGCAAGGCCCTAAGCAACTTAGTGAGACCCTGTGTTAAAATAAAAAATGAAAAAAGGGGTAGGGATGTAGCTCAGTGGAAAAGTACCCCTAGGTTCAATCCCTAGTACCAATCCCTGGTACTAAAAAAAAAAAATTTTTTTTAAAAAGAAAATTTTAAAATTTATAAAAATTGTTCAAGACTTCTACATTGAAAATGCTAAATATTGGAAAAATATTAAAGAAAGTCTAAATGATGTCCTAATTCTGGATTAGAAGACACAACAATGTTAAGATTAATAGTCTTGGACTGGGATTGTGGCTTAGCGGTAGAGCGCTTGCCTCACATGCATGAGGCACTGGGTTCGATCCTCAGCACCATTAAAAAAATAAAGATATTGTGTCCATCTACAACTAAAAAATAATTTTTAAAAAAAGATAAATAGTCTTCCTGTGTAGATCAATAGGATAGAATAGAAGACACAGAGACAAATCCACATAGCTATAGCAATATGATTCTTGACAAAGGTGCCAAAAACATGTTGGAGAAAAGAGCCACTTTAACAGATGGTGCTGGAAAAATTGAATATCCAAATGTAGAAGATTAAAAAGAGATCCCTATCTCTCAAGCTGTATAAAAATCAACTTGAAATGGATGGAACACCAAAAATTTTGAAACTACTAGAAGAAAACATGGGGAACAGTTCAAGACATAGACACAGGCGATAACTTTCATTAGCTCAGGAAATAATAGCAAGAATCAAACAAATGAGATTGCATAAAATTAAAATGCTTCTGCACAACAAAGGAAATAACAGTGAATAGACAGTCTACAGTATAGGAGAAAATCTTTTGCCAGCTACACTTCTGACAAAAGACTAATATCCAAAATATGTAAAGAACTCAAAAAATTTACCAAAACAAACAACCTAATCACTAAAAGGACAAATGAAATTAATAGACACATCTCACAAGAAGTACAAGTGTCCAATAATTATATGAAAAAATGTTCAATATCTTTAGCCATCAAGGCAAAGGAAATCAAAACTACACTGAGATTCTATCTCATCCCAGGCAGAATGTCTATCATCAAGAATACAAAAATAGGGGCTGGCATTGTAGCTCAGTGGTAGAGCACTTGCCTCGCATGCGTGAGGCCCTGGGTTCGATCCTCAGCACCACGTACAAAACAATAAAATAAAGACATTGTGTCCATCTACAACTAAAAAAATATTAAAAAAAAAAGAATACAAAAATAAAATAAATGCTGGTGAGAATAGAGGAGGAAAGGAGCCCTTCTACACTGTTGGGGGGGAATATAAATTAGTACAACCACTATGGAAATTGGTATGAAGGCTCCACTACTGGGTTTATACTCAAAGAAGGAATTAAAGTCAGTACAATAGAGATACAATCACACCCATGTTTATCACAGCACAATGCACAATAGCCACATTATGGAATCAACCTAGGTGTCCATTAATGGATGAATGAATAAAGAAAATGGGTATGTACACACAATGGAATATTACTGAACCATAAATAAGAACAATAAAAACATTTGTAGGAATTGGCTGGAACTAGAAATCATCATGTTAAGACAAATAAGCCATATTCAACAAGTATCATATTTCCTCTCATATATGGAATCTGGGGCAGGGTGGTGGGGTAGGGAGATGACATGAAAGTAACAGGGAGAGTATTAGAGAAGAGGAATGGATCAAAGGGAGGGGCAAGGAGAATAAAGGAGGGTAATGGGGTATGATCGAAGTATTTTTTTGCATGTGTGAATATACTATAATGAAACCCATTATCTGCACAATTAAAAGGCACTAATAGGGGCTGGGATTGTGGCGCAGTGGTAGCGTGCTCGCGTGCTCGCCTAGCACGCGTGAGGCACTGGGTTCGATCCTCAGCACCACATAAAAACAAAGATATTCTGTCCACCTAAAACTAAAAAATAAATAAATAAATATATTTTTTTTAAAAGGCACTAATAAAAAACAGATACTATAAAAAGGATTAATAGCCTTCCAAAAGTGAACTATAGTCACCATAATTCCAATAAAAATCCTAACAAATTTTTTCTAGAAATTTAAAAGTCGACTCTAAAAATTTCATGGAGATGCAGATAATAATCTTAAAACAAGGGTGAAAAGGCAAAACAAAACTGGAAGTTGAACATGATCTTATCACAAGACTGTTTAAAGCTACAGATATGAAGACAGCATGGTAGTGCTATAATGATGGATAAATAGCTAAAGGGAATTAAAATGGAAAGTTGAGAAACAGATTCATGTGTATACACTTAATCTGTGACATAGGAACCAAGGAAATTCAGTGTGGAAAGGAATCGTTTTTAAAAAATGGTTCCCACAAATTCTAGTTCCACTGGCCTTCCCAGATGCTGATATCTCTCTCTTCAATTCAGCAAGACCTCTGGAAATGAACCTTGGAAACTGTCTCTGGTAGCCTGGGACAGTCACAGGGCCTTATTGTTTCATTTCTCTCAGGAATAGCAGTCCTGCACAGCCAGTTGTCTAATGTCTGAAAACAGTTGTTAAATATATTTCATCCAGTTTTCTGATTATGGGATTAGGTAAATCCAGACTCTATTCCATTATAGCTGAAACAGAAGCTTATCTGCAATGATGAAAGTGCTCACTAGCTGTGATTAAAACAACAGATTGTCTTGAAGTAAAAATGAAAGACATGAGAGCAACGAGTCCAGTCAGGAGCACTGCATAGTCTAAGTGAGAGTGATGGTACTTAGATTAGTGTAGTAGTAGTCAAAAAGGTGTAAGTTGGCTGTTGACTGCATTTTGGAGTAGGAATTGGCAGTTCCTGCTGATGGATTGGATTTGGATTTTGTGAGAAGGAGATAGATATAAACATTAAGAAAAAAAGCAGGGCTGGGATTGTAGCTCAGCGGTAGAGCGCTTGCCTCGCATGCGTGAAGCCCTGGGTTCGATCCTCAGCACCACATACAAAGCAATAGAATAAAGACATTGTGTCCATCTACAATAAAAAAATATATATTTAAAAAAAAAAAAAGAAAAAAAGCAGAAGTTTTTGACCTGAAAAACTGACTGAATGCCATTTACTGATAGCAGAGGACAGTGGTATGAGAAAATTCAGAATTTAGGGTAAAGAGACTGAAACTGCCATATTTCTCTCCCTGCATAACTGGGTTTAAAATGCATTTTAATGCCGGGCGCGGTGGCTCACGCTTGTAATCCCAGCACTTAGGGAGGCTGAGACAGGAGAATCGTGAGTTCAAAGCCAGCCTCAGCAATGGTGAGGCACTAAGCAACTCAGTGAGACCCTGTCTCTACATAAAACACAAAATAGGGCTGGGGATGTGGTTCAGTGGTTGAGTGCCCCTGAGTTCAATCCCCAGTACCAAAAATAAATAAATAAAATAAAATAAAATGCATTTTAATATATTTTTATATAGTATAGCGTTTATGACACTTTCTTTAGATCATGAACTATTTAAAGAGAGGGGCATTGTCTTACGTATTTTGATGCTACATGAAATATACATAAAGATGGGGAATCTGGGGGCTGGGGCTATGGCTCAGCGGTTGAGCGCTTGCCTCGCATACGTGAGGCACTGGGTTCGATCCTCAGCACCACATAAAATAAATAAAGATATTGAGTTCATCTACAACTAAAACAAAATATTTTTAAAAAAATTACGTTTACAAATGAGAAACCATTTAAAAAAAAAAAAAAGATGGGGAATCTGGCCAGTACAATGGAATATGCCTGTAATCCTGACAACTTAGGAGGCTGAGCAGGAGGAGGATCACAAGTTTGAAGCTAGCCTCAGCAACTCACAGAGACCCTGTCTCGAAATTTTAAAAAATAAAATAAAAAGGACTGAGATGTAGTTCAGTGGTCGAGCACCCCTAGGTTCTATCCCCAGTACCAAAGAAAAAAGAAATAAAAAGATGTGTAAACCAATTTAAGAGGCCAGTAAGGGTAAGAATGTGTGTTAAATTATCAATACTGTGTGTTTATATAACCTTAGATGGAAATAATCAGAAAAGATGTCTTGTGATACCCAATCTTTTGTCTCCATAAGGAATAAAGATCCTTCTTTGAATCGAAAAGCACAGGGGAAGGTGAGGGTGAAATGGAGAATAGGCTCAAGTGTCTAATAACATGCTGACGTATCTAAATACACTGCTCAAAAATGAGTCTTTCTTGACTGAGTGCTATAGTTTATAAAGTAACTTTCCATGTGGTCTATAACAGCTTTTCCATGGTTACGGATGGTTTTATCTCCATCTTTTACCACAATGTTATAAAATGCCAAATGGTTGCTATATTCTGTGGGGATGAACAGGAGGACAAATGTAATCCCAAATGGCAGTGAAAGGCCCAAAAAGTTTTGTTTTATTTGAAAAATTCAACATGAAACTCAGTGTTTGGGTTAAAGTCTAAAAGTCTTAAAAAATAAGCATTAAGAATTTTTAGTCGGAGCACACAGTAAATATTAGCTAGTAGAAGTACTGTGTAGGCAGAAATTACAAGCATATTGTATCATAGACTTTGTATGATATTATACCACCTTGTTATCTCAGGCAAAAGAAGCCTAACCTTTCTAAGCCTCAATCTATTCATCTATAAAAAGGGACTAATAATGTTGACCATGCCAGATTGTTGTAAGGATTAAATCAATAATGACTGTAGGCGGGGAGCAGTAGTACATGCCAATGACTTGGGAGGCTGAAGGAATTCAAATTCAAGGCTAACATCCACAGTGTAGTGAGACTCTCAGCAACTTGTTGTTGTTGTTGTTTTTGTTTGTTTGTTTGTTTATTGTGTTTGGTACTGGGGATTGAACCCATGGTGGGAACACTGAGCTACATGCCCACTCCTTTTTATTTAAAAAAAGAGACAAACAAACAAACAACAACAAAAGTAAAGTTCCTCCAAAATACTTCTTGGTACTTTTTGTGAGATATAAAAGAGCATAGTATAATGGATTAAGATCCTGGGTAGATAGGTTTTGATGAAAAAGGAGCTGGGAACAGCCTAACGCATAAAGAGAAACCATGGAAGGAAAGAAAAGACCATGTCTGAGGACACTAGTAAGCCGATACCACTAAAGGGATTTTGAAAGGCATTGGGGACACCCTGGAGGAGAAATAGGAAGAGGCAGGATGTGTGTTTGTGTGTGAAGATTGGGAGATGGTACCAAAAAAAAAAAGCATACCTATTTGGCAGTTTTATTTAGGATGGAATAAATACTCAGCTAATCTTTTTTCTTTTGAGGGGTACCAAAGATTGAACTCAGGGGCACTCAACCACTGAGACACATTCCCAGCTCTATTTTGCATTTTATTTAGAGACAGGGTCTCACTGAGTTGTTTATCAACTCACATTTGCTGAGATTGGCTTTGAACTCTCACTCCTTCTGCCTCAGCCTCCAGAGCTGCTGGGATTACAGGCATGTACCACCATGCCCGGCTCATCTAATTTTTTTTTTTTAAGTTTTAGTTGTAGATGGACACAATACCTTTATTTTATTAATTTATTTTTATGTGGTGCTGAGGATTGAACCCAGTACCTCACATGTGGTAGGCAAGTGCTTTTTACCACTGAGCTATAACCCCAGCCCTCATCTAATCCCCCCCCCGGTACTGGAGATTGAACTCAGGGGCACTCAACCACTGAGTCACATTCCCAGCCCTATTTTTGTGTTTTATGTAGAGACAGGGTCTCACTGAGTTGCTTAGCGCCTCCTGTCTCAGCCTTCCTAAGTGCTGGGATTTCAGGCTTGTGCCACCGCGCCTGGCCTCATCTAATCTTAACATAGGAAAAAGAAATTTCCAAACAATGAAAGAAAGTATACACACAAAGGATATTTTTAAAACTCCTAACTTCCACCAGGTACAGTGTCACATGCCTGTAATCCTATAGACTCAGGAGGCTGAAGCAGGAAGGTCACAGTTTGAAGCTACTCTCAGCAGTTTAAGGAGACCCTGTATAAAAAATAAAAAGGGCTGAAAATATAGCTTAGTTTTAAGAGCACCCCTAAGTTCAATCTCTAGTACCACAAATAAATAAATATTAAAAACTCCTAACTTTCATACTTCAAAAATATTTAAAGCATTAAAAAGTGGGGGCTGGGGTTATGGCTCAGTAGCAGAGTGCTTACCTAGCACGCGTGAGGCACTGGGTTTGATCCTCAGCACCACATAAAAATAAAATAAAGATTTTTTAAAAAAATGAGTTCAGCTGCTTTACAAAAAGGAATTAAAAAGTGAACAGAAACTTAATTGATGGAAATTATGTTTTTAAGATCTTACAGAAGGCTTCCAGGTAAAGACAGTGGATTACACACAATATTCTATTTTTTTTTTTAAACATTTTTTTAGTTGCAGATGGACACAATATCTTTGTATTTTTATGTGGTGCTGAGGATTGAACCCAGTGCCTCACACATGCAAGGCAAGCACTTTACCACTGAGCTACAATCCCAGCCCCAATATTCTATTTTTGTTCCTTCTCAAAACTCCACTGGAACAAGAGTGTAGTGCTTGTTATAAAGGCATAAATCCACAAAGACAGAGAAAAAACGGAAAGGAGGCAATAGAATTGAGATTTGGAAACTATGAAAATTTTGAAGCTATGGCAATTTTGAAAGATGAAAATGGGTTAGCAACACATTCTACTATCACTATTAGAAATGGAATCTTGGGTGGGGGGATTGTAGCTCAGTGGTAGAGTGCTTGCCTTGCATGCGTGAGGCACTGGGTTTGATCCTCAGCACTACATAAAAATCAATAAATAAAATAAAGATACTGTGTCCATCTACAACTAAAAATAAAAAATAAAAAAAGAAAGAAAGAAAGAAATAGAATCTTAAATCAGAGCCAGAGAAAATTGAGACTAATCCCAGTTTCACTGCAAAATCTCCAATGGATTCAGGTAATGGTCACATGGTTCCTGTGGAAGTAAGGCTGCAAGCTAAACATAGGATGATTAATTGACAGTCTACTTACAAAGTAATAAGTAAAAGTTCTCCCCACTCTGCAGTTGAGCCACTGTCCTTCCCTAATCCTGGTTAGACCAGGGATTTTTATTCTCTGGAGAGTTAGAACTGAAGGATGTTGGGCTGAAGGATAAAAGGCATGAATGAAAACGAGGCATATAAAATTATATTGTTATATTGTGTGAATAGGTAATAATGAATCCTACCGTTATGTACAACTCTAATGCCCCAATAAAAATATGGAGAGAGAAGAATAAAAAGTGGAGCATATATAGCACTGAAAGTGTAGTTAAGGAAAAATACATCTGGATCTTTAGGCACTTAAGCCTAGTTGGCCCCAGGCCCCTGTCTTTAAGAAAGATCAGAAATTTTCTTGGAGAAATTTGGCTCTATAAAACAGATTTAAACATATCTGCAGTGCTTTCCCAATTAAGCCATCTGGCTAAATCCCTCCATTGCTAAGGTTACACTCAACAAGCCCCTATTCCTGCACCTCCATTGCACCTCAGAGCCTACAAGCAGTTTTTAAATTCCATACTCTTAAAAGCATGGGAAAAACCAAGGATTACCAGACATTTCAGGAAAAAGGAAGACAGGAACATGTAAGGTTCAATTAGAAAATCTAAAAAATCCTAACAACTGGAGTTCATGAAATAGAGAACAAGGATTGGGAATGTATGTAGCTCAATGGCAGAGTGCTTGCCTGCCATGCATGAGGCCCTGGGTTTGATCTCCAGCAGAGAGAGAGAGAAGTGGGGGTGGGGGGCAAAGAAAGTGCATTAGAGAGGAACATTCAAAGAAAGATTTCAATAAAATGTCTCAGAACTGAAGTGCATCAATCTATAGATTAAAAAAATTCATTGCGAGCACAGCAGAATGGATAAAAAGATGCCCACACCAAGACCCATATGATGGCTAATTTTATGTGTCAATTTGCCTGGGCCATAAAGTGCCCTGATTTTTGGTCAAACATTGGTCTAGATGTTTCTGTAGTGTTACTTTGTATGCGCTTAACATTCAAATCAGTGGACTTTGAGTAAAACAGATTGCCTTCCCCGGATACAGATGAGCCTCATTCAATCAGGTAAAGACCTGAATAGAACAACTCCTCTGTTCCCTACTCCCATCACCTCCAGCAAAACAGAATTCTTTAGCAGACTACTTTCAGACTTTCTCTTTAACATCAACTCTTCCGGGTCTGCAGCAGCCAGCCTACAGATACAACTGGGACATCAACCTTCCTTAGTCTTCATTCTGGCAGGCCACCCTGCAGCATTCAGATTTGCCAGCCTCTATAATCACAAGAACAAGTTCTTTATTTTTTAAAAAACTCTTTACATTTATTGTATTGGTTCTTTTTCTCTGGAGAACACAGACTAACATAGAACATCACTGTGAAAATCAGAATATTTTGGATGAAAAGATCTTAAAATTATAAAAGAAGACAAATCATTTGTCAGGGGATCAAGATTAGAATGGGATCCAAATTCCTGGTACACCTGAATTTGGTGAAGAGTTTGGAGTTGAACAATGCGAAGTACATTAAAATTAAATAAACAAATTAACAAAATTTAAGTTATTATAAACTCTAGGGTAAACAAAAAGTATAGGAAAGAAAAAGTAAACATAATTTCCTACATGACTGGGCAGTCAATCATGTTTCCATGGTTGTAACAATGTAAACACTATCTAAAGATTAACCAAAATGAAAATATAACTATATTGGAAGAAAGTTAATTTGTGGTAGGATCAAGGTTGAAAAAAGAACTAAATACTCAGGTTACATAGGATAGAATTCAACTATAAGACTCAAAGTTTAAGAAATACAAATAAGTTTTATTTGGAGACTTGCAGATAAATTACAAAATAACAACTTGACTGGAAAAACTGGTCTGGTTATGAGGAAATATGGAAAGAAGGGCAAAGAGTACTTTTTTTATAAGTTGATAAGTTTTATTTTATTTTAACTTTATTTTATTCATTTATTTATTTTTATGTGGTGCTGAGGATCAAATCTAGTGCCTTGCGTATGCTAGGCAAGCACTCTACCACTAAGCCACAACCGTAGCCCAAGAGTACTGTTTTTTGTAATAAATCTATAAAAATTATTTAAGTTCAAACTATTTATTTTGATTAATTTTGTGTATAATTATACAAATTTTGATTACAAAAGAAAGTTTAATTAAAATATTAAAACTCAAAGAAAAGTTTTAAGATATGATAAATGTGGCTTTTTTTGTACTAGATATTGAACCTAGGGACACTTTATCACTGAACCACACCCACACCCCAGCCTTTTTTTTTTTTTTTTTTTTTAGTTGTAGATGGACACAATACTTTTATTTATATGTGGTGCTGAGGATCGAACCCAGTACCTCACCACTGAGCTACAACTCCAGCCCACCCCTGCCCTTTTTATTGTTTTTGAGACAAGATCTCACTTAGTTGCTCAGGGCCTCACTAAGTTGCTGAGGCTGGCCTTGCACTTGCAATTCTCCTGCCTTAGCCTTCCAAGTCACTGAGATTACAGGCATGTGTCACAGTGCCCTGAAAATGTGGCATTTTAAATTAAGGGAGAAATGAAATATTAAATTATGACAATAGGAGAAATGATTGGCCATTTAGAAAAAGAATAAGTAGAATTCATAGTTCATATCTTCAGGACAAGTTCCTAATGGATCAAAAATTTAAATTATCAAAGAACTAGATACAACCATATGAGACTTTAAAAAATAATGTCAGAGTAAAGAAAGTGTCTTTAAGAATGACACAAAATTGCCAGATGTAGTGGCCCATGCCTATAATCCCAGTAATTTGGGAGGCTGAGGCAGGAGAATCCCAAGTTCAAAGCTAGCCTCAGCAACTTAGTGAGGCCCTAAACAACTTAGTAAGACCCTGTCTCAAAATAAAAAGGGCTGGGATATGGCTCAGTGGTTAAATGCCCCTGGGTTCAATCCCCGTAACCCCCCCCCAAAAAAGTGACACAAAATCCATGATAGAAAAAAAAAGGCTGGCAAATTTTGCTTCATAAAAATAAATTTTTATCATAACTGAAAAACTATAAACAAAGTTAAAATGCTAAGTATAATCTAGGAAAATGTATAGATCACAAGAAAAGAGATAATTTCCTTATTATATAGAGAACTATTAAACAACATAAGAAAAATACCAACAATGCAATCTAAAATTAGTCAAAAGATGTGATCAGGAAGTTCAAAGAAAAGAACAAACTTGATTGTATTATGAGATGTCCAATTCATATAGAATAACAAAAATAAAATTAACATTTCAATGAAATGTGGTGTTTTACTTACTATATTCACCATGACAAAAGGTGATAACACTTTTCCTAATGAAGAAAAGTGAGGAAACAGGTATTTTCATGCACTCTGAGCATAAATTGGTACCATCTCTCAGGAGGGCAAGTTGACCTAGGGATTATACTTCTAGAATTTATCTTGTTGCTGCGTTCTGAAAAGTATGAAAGAACTCTTGGCACCTAACAACTTTGTCCAAATTCTTATACTGAGAATTTCGACCAACCCTAGCACAGCTTCTGTCAGCTTTACGCATGTCTCTGGGACAACACAGCTTCCCTCTGAATGCCTGTTCGAAAAACCTCAAGCTCAGTTTGTTCTAGCTAACATCTGATGCCCTCTTTCTTTTTATTTATTTTTTAAAAAATATTTTTAGTTGTAGATGGACATAGTACCTTTATTTTATTTATTTATTTTTATGTGGTGCTGAGGATCAAACCTAGTGCCTCACATGTGCTAGGCAAGTGCTCCACCACTGAGCTACAACCCCAGGCCCTGATCCCCTCTTTCTTAGAGAATTTAGTTTTAAAAAGCTTACAATTTGTAAATCCTTCCTTTGTCCCTTTGAGATATGCATGTCTCCCACAATGTATGTGTATTTTTCTCAAGGCCGTGAAGGCCATTAGTTTGAAATGTAACCATCAGGAAGAATAGGACATGTCTCTCAGTCATGAGGAAGGTCAGAATCCTAGCTTCAATGGGAGGACAGAATCCTAGCTTCAATAATTGCCACACAGCTGGCCTCATCACATTTATGCTAACTTTCTTATACGAATTTTGTAATTTTTCACTTCCCAGACTTGTCCCTGCTTGCTCCTCCTCCCCTTTTTCTTTATTCTTCCCAGGAAAATGTCCAGTTAGTTACCTCTGCACCAATTGGAATGGAGTCTACAGTCAGTAGTTACAGCTAATGTCTGGCTTTGATTATCTTTTAATAATTCCCACATATTGAAAGTGACATTCATTATAACATTGTTTGTAATGGTCAGATTGGTAACAATCTTTGATTAGTAACAGTCCATCAACTGGGAACTGCCTGAATAATGTTAGTACATCTATACAAACAATAGTGTTCAACCATAAAAAATTAAAGCCCTTTATGAAATGACTGAAAGATTGCCAAGGTACGTAGTTAAGTGAGGGCAAGGGGAGCTCAGAACAGAATGTATAGTAGCTATTCTTTGTGTAGCAAAATCAAAAGAAAAAAATACAAATACAGCTTGTGTGCCACATATACATGAGGAGGATGACATGAGAACAAGACATGAGAACAGTGGTTGCCTATTATAAGAAGATGGCATTTCCTTCCAAGCACCGAAACTCAGCTCCATCTAACTAAGACTATCTTATTATACATTCCAGTAAATTATTGCAAGGACTCTCTGGTGGGGGGATATAAAAATGCACTGTTTGAATTTCCAAATGCATAGAAAATGGTTGATGGGGAGCCTCAGGTGCTGCTCCTCAGTTCACTTCCCCATTATTACTAACACCATATTCCCTCAGGCTTTTCTTTGCCAAGGACTGATTATGGTCAGAGGTACTGGTTTAGGTCCAGAATGTTCCTCTAATAGGTGATTTTGACCTGAGGTTCCCCATCATCCTGGACAAACTTTCTTAGAACTGTTCTCCTTCCTTCCCTCCCTCCCTCCCTCCCTCCCTGCCTGCCTGCCTGCCTGCCTGCCTCCCTCCCTCCCTCCCTTCCTTCCTTCCTGCCAGCCTTCCGATCCTCATTTCTTTTCACACATGAGACAAGCACAGCAGTCTGAGGGCACTTCCTATCTACACCTGCTTCCTTCCCTTGTCTGTCACAGGCATTTCTCCCCATCAGTCTCGTATACCCTTAAGGTTCGCTGCCTGATGTATGCTTATCAAAGCACCAAACTTACACACTTCTTATTTTATACTTCTGGTCTCCTGACCTCTTCAAACATTTGATTTTATTTTTAATTATTATGTTCTGAGATGGAGGTTTTATTAAGATCCAAAAATAGACTATAAAAAAACCTTATTTAAGACCCACTAACTGGTTGGATCTAAAAGATATTTGGAGTTCACCTAAGGAATTCACAGCAATAATTGGGGAAAACAACTCTGCAATGGGAGCTCAGAATTATTGACATTACAGTTATTATTGTCAATAACCCACTTCTCACACCCACGACTTTTAAAAAAGAAGACCACACGGGTCTCCCGGTTTACTATTAGTCCTTTCATCTCTACCTCAGGTGGTCTAGGCGGTTCAGTAATAGCCTCCCCTTTGACTTAGAATCTGCTATTCCCACTCAACTGCTGCAAGGTCTGGCCACCCTCTAAACTTCTTTTCTCATGCTAATTTTCCAACAGCTTTTCGCCTTCTTCATAATCCTGTTCCTGTCATTCTTTTACCTCACTCCACCTCAGTCCCCAACACCTGAGTCCACTATTTATGACCAATTGTGAAGAAAGTTTAATTCCTTTTCAAGAACACTTGAGCTCCATCAAATGTGGAAATATGCCTGGGTCTGTTTAAAAGTCCTCAAACATTCCATTTAAAGCAAACACACAGTCCTTAAAGGAGGTGTTTCCTAATTTCTCAGGGTAGCATAGCTCAACCTCAGCTCCCTTCAGGCAAGACAACTTCATGATATAATACAGTTTAATATGGAGTCCTAATTTTATACTACTGTTTTCCTCAACTTTACAGCCATTTTATTTTATTTGTAATTACATTCTGAGTTTTTATCAATGAAATCTTTAGCATTTGTACAGAAATAAGAGTACATGAAGGATGTTATCAAATTAAAACTGAAGCCAGGCATGGTGGTGCATACCTGAATCCCGGCTACTCAGAAAACTGAGGCAGGAGAATTGTAAGTTCACGGCTAGCCTTGCCAACTTAGCAAGACTCTATTTCAAACTAAAAATAAAATAAAATAAAAAGGAGTGGGATTATAGCTCAAGCCTGTAATCCCAGCACTTAGGGAGGCTGAGACAGGAGAATCGCGAGTTCAAAGCCAGCCTCAGCAACGGCGAGGCGCTAAGCAACTCAGTGAGACCCTGTCTCTACATAAAACACAAAACAGGGCTGGGGATGTGGCTCAGTGGTCAAGTGCCCCTGAGTTCAATCCCCAGTACCAAAAAAAAAGGAGTGGGGATATGGTTCTGTGGTACTAGATGCAATTCCTAGTACCAAAAAATAAACAAAAACAAAAAAAAACCCTAAAACTCACTGAAGTACAAAAGCAATAAAATCATTAGACTTTCTCTTTACAACAGCAGGTCATTACACTTTAAAAACCATGGCCCCACTGACTATCTCAAAACACACAAGACCTTTGACATTTATTATATACAACAAGGAAGACCTACTCTACAATATGATGTAGTGTGCCTGAACTAATGACATTTATTTATATAATCCTGCTAGTATTCTTTGTACATGTGTTAAGGAATCAAGGTGAAATGACAACCAACTAAGGAGAGGTTGATTATAAGCAGTTGGAACCTGAAAAAGAACTGTGATATTGCTAGGTGTCGTGGTGCATGTCTGTAGTCCTAGCAACTTGGAAGGCTGAGACAGGAGGATCCCAAGTGCAAGGCTAGCCTCAGCAACTTAGTGAGACCCTGTCTCAAAAAATAAAAAGGACTATGGATATAGCTAAGTGGTACAGAGCCCCTGGGTTAGATCCAAGTGAAAAAAGAAAGAAAGAATTGTGATATTTACTTTTATTTTACATTCAATCTTGGTTTTCAGCAATTACTTTTCCTATATGGAAGTTATGCTACCACAAGATGGCAGCACAATGACATTCTGGTGGTCTAAACTAAGAAAGTTTAGACTGGCTTGAAGACTGTCCATCAGCCTTGTTAAAATTTAGAACTGAGACCCACATTGTCTTCATACATACATTCATTTGTCCACCCATATATCAGAAAAATATTCATTGCCCCTCAACAGAACTTCTGATAATGATCCAGTTGAGTTTAAAACATTATTAAAATCATATTGAAAGATAACTAAAGAAACAGAAAAGAAACAGACTAAAGTGCATTGTTTCTGCTTAATTATTATAGGTGGAAAAGTTCAAAAGTAAGTGCTAAGATGTTTTCAAGCACAAGGCATCAAGTATTAGGTTTGGTCCAAAATTGGGATGGTGATGAGCGCTAGCAGACGACTCAATGAAGGAACTTTGAGAGCCATTTCTTGGAATGGGATCAGACAAATAATGGAAGGTCAAAATTACTTCTGGAAGTAGAGGTAGCAGATAGTCATCTGTCAGGAATATACTGGTGGATACGAATTTTGGCTTTTGGCTTCCTTGTGAATCCAGGCAATTTTATAGAGCTCCTACACACATAGCATCTTACAACAGCAATTTGGTACCCAGTTTGCCAATTTTTAGCTATTTTTATTTTCTTTTTACGTTATCAAAGACAGAAATCTTTGGGTGTTTTTGCTTTCATATTTGCTGCTCATATACACCCTTCCCACACTGTTGTTTCTTCCCTACATCGGCTAGTTTTCTCTAAGAGAACTTTGTTAGACTACCCCTAAAACCAGAAGTGGGTTAGTCTTCCAACTTAACTGCTTTAGATCAAACTGCCTTCCTCAAACACATCAAAAAAGGGCAAAATTTGGCATCTATTAATGATCAAAAAAATGTGATTTCATTTCTTTTTATGTAGAGAAAGAGTAGCATACAATAGAGGTCAGCTTTGCCCTCTAAGGTAATGACTTTTAGAATCTGAACCTCAACAAGAAGTATAATTTACCTGGACTGTTTGCTCTCAAATCCCTTCTTTGCTGCTATGTCACAGAGATGCTGATCCCAACAGGCTGCATTACTGAGGTTCTCCAGGTTGTTAATTGACATCTGACTGGGTCCAGACTATACAAGATCCTGCCACAGCACTGAAGAGTGGGAAGAGAGGAAAAGCTTGTATTATTCTTGCCATATTACTTTGTCTAAAATGCATCTTTGACAATGGCTGAGTTTCCTCTCTGGCTCCCATTCTAGCCCAAATAGTCCCCCAATGGTTTCAAGTTTGTTTGAGATCCCAGCTCTGGGATCCACTAGTACTGCATATTTCTTTATCCCTCTAGTCTAAAGTCTATTGGTTTCTGCCATTGCTAATCAGATTGGCTCACCTTCTCCTATTTAGTTCTTAGCTTTTTTATCATTTGCCACATTAGTTTCCTGTATTAAATTCCTTCTGTGAAAAACATGCTGACAATGGTTTCTGTTTTCCTGACATGTGAATATAGTACACACAAACATGCATATGTGAAACTGAAGCAAATTCATCCTTAATACTATTCCTCTTACTGTATGCAATGTGAGGCTGAGGCAGGAGTTCAAGGCCAGCCACAAGTTCAAGGCCATTCTGGGCAACTTAGTGAGACCCTGTCTCGAAAAAAAAAAAAAAAAAAAGGCTGAGAATATAGCTCAGTTGTAGAGGGACTCTTGGTTTAAACCTAGTACCGAGAGAGAGAGAAAGAGAGAGAGAGAGAGAGAGAATGATAATAGCAGTAAGAAATTCTTTTACGCTGTTGCACAGTAGGGTGACTATGGATAACAATTAAATTTATTTTTAGGGGGTACTGGGTATGTAACTCAGTAGCATAGCATTTGCCTAGCATATATAAAGCCCTGGATTCAATATCCAGTGTTAAAAAGAAAATTTTATTATTTAAATATTGAATAAAAACATTAAAATAATGTGTATGAATGGGGTGCCATATGATGTTTTAGTACATGTATATATTAAGTAATATTTGCATCATTTAGAGGAAAATAAGAAGTTCTGATGTGCTATTGCACGATAGAATAACTATAGATAACAATAATGTACTGTATACTTCAAAAAGCTAGAAGAATTTTGAGTGTTTTTACTACAAATAAATGATAATTGAGGAGACAGATATATTTAACCTGGTATAAATATTAAATAATGCAGCCAGGCATAGTGATGCATACATGTAATGCCAGTGACTTGGGAGGCTAAGGCAGGAGGACTGCAAGTTTGAGGCCAGCCTCAGCAACTTAGTGAGGTCCTAAGCAACTTAGCAAGACCCTATCTTGAAATAAAACATAAAAAAAGGGTTGGGGATGTTGCTCAGTGGTAAAGTACTCCTGGATTAAATCTCTCGTACTCCCTGCCAAAATTAAATAATGCATACATATATCAAAACATTGCATAGTAACTCATTATTATGTATAATTTATGTTTCAGTTAAAAAATTAATTTGTGTGCGTGTGGTGCTGGGGGTTGAACCCAGGGCTCTTGTGCACCTCAAGCACACACTCTATTACTGATCTACTTCCTCAACCCCTAAAATAAGTTGTTGTTTTTTTTTAATGTGTTTTTTTTAAATATCTTTATTTTATTTATTTATTTTTATGTGGTGCTGAGGATCGAACCCAGTGCCTCACGCATGCGAGGCAAGCGCTCTACCACTGAGCCACAACCCCAGCCCCAGTTTTTCTTTTTTTTTTTTAAACCTTCATTTTATTTATTTATGTATTTTGTATGTGGTGCTGAGGATCGAACTCAGTGCCTCACATGTGCAAGGCAAGCACTCTACCACTGAGCCACAACCTCAGCCTCTAAAATAAGTTTTCTTTAAATTTAAATATGCCAGGGCTAGACAGTTGACCATGTGTGTCTCGAGAGGTCAAATTGCTGTCAGAAAAAGTTTGTGTGATCACATGTATTCAAAATGATTAATAAAGCATTTAAAAAGAATCAGCTAAATAAAAACATGGCTTCTGGACATGGACATGAACATGGTCATGGAAAACTGGAACTTCCATATTATAGACAATGGAAGATAGAAGAAACACCATTAAAAACTGTCCAAGAGAAGCTGGCTGCAAAAGGAATCAGGGATCCGTGGGGCCGCAATGAAGTTTGGAGATATGTGGGTGGCTTTGCACACAATATTTCCTTTGTTGGTGCATTATTAAAAGGATTTAAATGGGGATTTCCTGCTGTGGTGGTAGC